>WKFP01015041.1:525653-537904 GCA_011057875.1 Pterocles orientalis
AATATCACTGTGTATCACATTGCATCTTTGTATATAGTATTATTTCTAATATTATTGTAGTTTAGTTATTAAATTGTCCTTATCTCAACCCACGAGTCCTCTTTGCCATTTACCTCTTTAATTCTCTCCCCTATCATTGGGTGGGGGCAGGGACTGTGTGAGCGGGTGTGTGTGGTTTGGCCCCCAGCCAAGGGCCAACCCATCACACATCTGCATCTACAGATCATACAAAGATACTGTGGAACGTACTGTCCTTTCATAGATCTTGTCTGGAGTATTCTGAGACCCTTCAAAAAAGAAATAAAACAGTTAAATGCTTCTTTGAATTCCTCTGGCCACACATAACATATACTTTTACATTTAATGTTTAATTCAACATACAGGACAGCATAATCTGAAATATCTTTGCTGTTCTTGGACCTCAACTAGGATAAGTCATCAACTACTGTTGATATCTCAAATCTCATCTTTGCGAGTAATGTAAATATAGATTTAAAGAGGGATAAAATAATGAAATTTGCCAAGAAATTCTTCAAATCTACCTTGCCATATCACATCAACCAAAGAACAGCCAAAGGTCCAGGAATCTGTCTGAAAACCAGAAATAAAAAAAATGGAAAGGAAGAGGAATTGAAATGAAAGGTAAGAGAAAGACCTGAATAAAGCCAAAGCATGATGATGGAGTAGGTTGGAGGTTTTTTAGGCTTTTTAATTGTGCATTTTACCTTCTCTGCTCAACCAGACTAAACTGCCAGTGAAGATTTAACCTCAGAATTATGAAATTCAAATATTAACTCTATTTGAAGGTTTGAAATTAATCTCTTCTTGAGGTTTACATTTCTCTGTTTAATAAAGAACAAAGTTGAGGCATACAATATCTATCTCGGAAAGGAGAACTTGAATTGCTCTGTTGGGAAATGACATAATTCACTCCACTGATTGTTATGCCAATTCTATTAGAAAGTACTGAATCCCTGAGTACTGAGAGACCAGCATAAAACTCTTACATTGTAGGAACTCTTACTGCAGAAGCTTTTAAATTCAGCTGGTTTATTTATTCTGGATTTAATGCAGAGGTCTTTTTTCACATTAACTTTATGGAAATATTGTGTTCTTGCTCAAGAGAAAGCAAAGGTCTTTGAAATTTTTCTCAACCTTCTCCAGTAGCACAAATGGGGTTTAATAATTTAATATTTTTTTTTCTGAAGAGACAAGGTATTTTTGGAATGTGTGAGCTGGATTTAATTCTGATTATCTGTTTCTACAACAATACAAGTCCATGATCAAGCTGAAATTCTCCTCACAAACACATTTAGTTACAATTGTCAAGTTAGTTAAAATGTGACCATTCTACACAGAGACAATGCAACTGCAAAGTTTATGGAGTTTGGCTTACAGGTTCATATTTATTCACAACCACATGCAGAAAAGAAAAAAAAACCATGCCACAGGGTTAATGAAGAATTTGTAGCACCAACAAAATACTTTCACCTTACATATATTCTGTGTAAATCAGATTTTCATACAATAGATAATATGTAATTTTAATGTATTTTTCAAAGCTATGCCTGCACCTTAACTGATGAAATCAAACAAAACAGGTTTTTTCTTTACAGCTGATTAATCTGTATTCACCTATAAACACACCTCCTGTTGCTTGAATTTTCATGTTAAATGTGTGTTGGTATACCAACATTAATATCATAGAGGCGGTATAAGACAAAAAGAAAGACAGTGGAGTAAAAACTAAAGAGAGAAAGAGTGCCTGGAAAAGAATTTGGAAAGATTTGGCAGAGAAAAAACATCTTTTCTGAATCCTACTGTGTTCAGGGAAACAGGTCGTTGTGTATATTCCTCGTCCAAAAAAAAGATTTCAAAATGAAAATATCTACCTTCATAAATAGTTTCTTCTTTGGCTATGAAAAAGTTGCAAGATCTTGAATGTGAGCTAGCTGTATATATCAGAAAGACTAAAATCAAGAATGCAAGCTGTAAGATGATAACTCTGATATGTAAAGATGGAAAAAAATTATTAGGGTGCCTTTAGGAATAGAAATGGTCAGAAGAAATTAACGCAGGATCTAAAGCAGGACTCAGAGAAAAGAAAGCCAGTCCAGAGCTGTTACAAATCCTTGCTATATTGTTTGGAGATGATAACTGAGTTTCACTTGAGATCTAAGTGAGGCAAAATGTAATTTTCCACTGAATTTAAGTAATTTTTACTCAGCATACTCCAACCCCCCCCCCCAAAAAAAAAACCAGTAACTAAGCAGAAGATGGAACCTAAAAATCTGAGCTCTGTAAAATAACTTTGCCTAAAATAGTTGTAGAGAAAAATTATAAGGGAAAAAACGATTAAAAAGAGGTCTTGATTACTTCTGTAATTCGTAAAGAAGGGAGATATATTCCACACAAAGTTTACAATTATTTATATTAAGTAGTAACATGGACAGAGGAAGGGAAATGGTAAGACACATGAATGGTGAGATCATTTACCATGCTGGCTTGAGGAAATTGAGTGATGCATAGGAGGTTGCTTAGAGCCAATTCCCAATTTATGAGCAACAGCTGAAGAGGCAACTCAGAGATATGGTTTTAAAACAGTTGCTTGCCAGAAGCTGTGGGATGATAATTGTGAACATGAGGATAAGTGATCTGCTGCAAAGATGAATGCTCTATGAGACCAGAGGTGTAGGTGCTACCAGCAGAATTTACAGAAACAGAGAACTTTTCTCAGAAGCATATTGAAATAAGCTTTTTTCTGAGTACCTGAAACAAAAGAAAGAAGAAGGAAAAAAAAATGGAAAGAGAGTATCTACAAAGACATTAAGACAGGAATAAACATGACTTTTAGTTTATTGATGGAAGGATGTCTGACAGCAAAAGGTAACCGTATCCCATTTATAGCTCTTTTGCTTTTCCTTCTGTTTGTGGTGGGTCTTAGCTGGCAACAGCATTTTGAATTTCCTCTGCAGGTAGAGCTTTGGTGGGAGATACTGTCACGTTATGAGAAAGCTTGTAGAAGCTAATGAAACTTTAAGTGCTAAATGAAAATAAACATGTAACAAAAGGGATGAACTCTACTGAAATACTTAACCTTGTTCTAAGAGCTGACACTTTTTGTAGAACTGCCTGGGGTGTATCAGAAGGGGGGTGGTCAGTAGGTCAAGAGAGGTTCTCCTCCCCCTCTACTCTGCCCTGGTGAGACCTCATCTGGAATATTTTGTCCAGTTCTGGGCCCCTCAGTTCAAGAGGGACAGGGAACTGCTGGAAAGAGTCCAGCACAGAGCCACGAAGATGATTAAGGGAATGGAGCATCTCCCTTATGAGGAAAGGCTGAGGGAGCTGGGTCTCTTTAGCTTGGAAAAGAGGAGACTGAGGGGTGACCTTATTAATGTTTATAAATATGTGAAGAGTGAGTGTCAGGAGGGTGGAGCCAGGTTCTTCTCTGTGACATCCAGTGATAGGACAAGGGGCAATGGGTTCAAGCTGGAACATAGGAGGTTCCACTTGAATATGAGAAAAAACTTCTTTCCAGTGAGGGTGACAGAGCACTGGAACAGGCTGCCCAGAGAGGTCTCCTTCTCTGGAGACATTCAAAGCCCGCCTGGATGCGTTCCTGTGTGATCTGATCTAGGTGTTCCTGCTCCGGCAGGGGGATTGGACTAGATGATCTTTCGAGATCCCTTCCAATCCCTAACATCCTGTGATTCTGTGCCCATATTTGTGAAAAATATTATGTCCAAGTGTTCTTTCCATGTCTAGCAACATGGAGCTTAGTACAGTTTCAAAGAAATAATTATTCCCTCCTGGCGGAAATAACTGGTCGCTCAGACTTAAAATTCCGAAGCTCTGCATGTGTTAATATAGAAGTATTGTGTATTCCACACTGATGTATCATCATCTTGTGTAGCAAAGACAAACCCAAAAGTAGTGTTTACTAAAGAAAGAAGAATATTAAAGCAACTTCTCACACTAATTATCAGCCTTGGCTTTATGGTTCATACCATAAATTGTTTTGTGCTTTTTGGTTTGGGATTTTTGTTTGTTTTTTGGTAAACCATTATTGGGATCTGGTTTTAAACATGGATAAACATATTCCCACCACTGCCAGAAGTTTAATATTTAAATGGAAGCAGCTTGTACAATTCTTCAACCTGCATCAACCAAGTTGATGCAAAAATTCCTGTGTGCTTACATGGTAAGAGAGCTTGCTTTCACATCTGAACTAATCAGTGTCTTTAAAAAAATGTTAGTACCTCATACTGGAAAGCTGTGGTGTAGCTGAATAAAAACCATAGTTATCTTTTAGGATGTGTTTTGATGTCTCAATTGTGAAGTTTAATGTTCTGCAGTTCCATGAATGACTTTACATATAGCAGCTTAAACCATCTAGTCATGATCCAACAGAGCATTTGTGATCGAAGATGAGTTCTGTGTCTAAAAGTGTCAAGCCATGTGTCCTTCTTCAGGCCCAGAGCTGGAGCTACAGATCACCATGGAGGAAGTATTCCTTGCAGGATTCCTCCAACTGAAAAGAAAAACAGATTGTAGCTTTGAGTCCCAAGAAGAATAAAACTCCAGTTAAATCAGTAGTTCACATGCATTACATTGTGCTATGTTTCCAACCTGTAATTAGCTCAGACAATAGAAAATTCAAAACACAACAAGCCCAATCAACACAAGCTATTTACAGCAACACCACAAGGAAATTCTGCTGTAGTCATATCCCATGAACTCACATTGATACTGGCATTCCAATAGAAGCTGCTTTTGCTCATGAATTCTCTTCATGAGAAGATACAGGTACACAAGGTAAACGATACAATCAATTGTAGATGCTGTGTGTATCCTCTTTTCTTTTTGACTATTTTTTTCCAGAGAAATAGAGATATTTTTCCCTAAATATATTCTCTTTCCAGATTGCTATCTATTAGACAATCTAAAAACTGTTCTAGAAAGCTGGTTTATTTTTTTTTTTTTTGGGGGGGTGGGAGGAGACATTTTGCAAGAATTTAGGAATGAAATATTGAATCCTAGTCTATGTTTGTCTGGCTCAGGCAAGTAATAACTGAAATCTCTTACCAGCAATGGATGCTCAGTAACTCACGTAAAGTATGCTCATACTTTCACTACACACTTTAACATTTATCAAATCTTTTTGAGACACACCTTAACAGTCCCAGAAGAGAGGGTCAAGCCCGAATGAGTGCAGAAGCAGAGCTGGTCTCCTGTCATTTCCATTGTTTAGCTCCAACAGACTCACTGAAACTAGTCAACAGATCAGAGTGGGAGCATCTGACCTGCTGGTCTCTTTGTCTTATGAAATTGAATGAACTTCAAAGCTTCTAACTGTGAGTTAACCAGGAGTAGGAACTTTATAAATTTAGAGGTAAGTGAAAAGATAGTTTTCATTTAAAACAAATTAATAGAGAATAAAAATAACATTAGAATATAATGACAAGACAGTGGGACAATGTAAGAAAAGGGCATTTTTGACACTTGCTATTTTAATAGCAATAATAAAGAGTTACTTACTGCAAAAGAAGTATTTTCAGGAACCCACTTTTTCTTCAAATCTCTGTACTCTGTGAAAACTAAAGTGTTTTTTTTTTAGTGAAACTGAATAAACAGAGATGGAATACACAGAAGAAAATATGGAATGGCTATAACAAAACCTGCTAAATAAATGCATTTCAGTCCTTCTAGCAGTATTTGAATTAATGGTTTGGGATACACACTGGAAGATGAACCATTGCAGACTTGTTTTTTTCTATGTTAAAAGAATCACAAAAAAAGGAAGAAAAAAACAAAGGGCACATACTAAGACGAAAATCAGTCTTATTCCAGCATCTGTGTTACATTAGGTTATGTTAGCTTTGTAGCACTGGTAAGTCTCACAGGGTTTTGATATATGAAGGTTTCGCCTAAAGGAAGAAAGTCTAACAAAGTAAAAAATGCTTGAGTGGAGGAGGAGATAAGTGGTAATGAGTACAGCAAAAGCTAAGCACAAGGATAATTGTCATTATTTTAGATCAGAGTTAGAAATTATTTACAGCATGAATTGGAAATCAGTTCTGTTATCTGGCTAATATCTCCTGTGATTCTGTAATTCCACTGAAAAACATACCTGCTAATAACATTTTTTTTAAAAAAAGAGCAAAAAGATGTAACCAAAAGGGGAGAAATATTTTAAAGGATTGAGAAACAGATTCTGCATAATAAAAATAAGTTGGTAGTTTAATTCATTAATTCAGAATATGTTGGAAAACATAGAGTTTGAAAAAATATCTGAAATATGCAAGAGGATTAACTAGATTTCAGTGCAATTTCTTGTTGGCCAGAGAGCCAATAGTTATTCAAAAAAGCTTAACTGCTGGAAGCAAAGAGTAGCAGCCCTGCTTACAAAGCATTTTTAAGGACTTTCATTGTTTTTCATGTGTTTTGGATGAGACCTGTGTCAAGACAAGCCCAAAGCTACATTTTTTTTTTTATCTTGAATGAGAACTTGAAGTATGTGGCTTGCACAATTACATCAAGGTTTGGTTTGTTCCTTACTGAGCAAAAGGAGTTGAGCAAAAGGTTTTCATCTGGACTTTCCTAAGACTTAAGATCCTCCTCCTGTAGTTTGAAACTGGATTTAAACATAATATTAATCTATTTGGTTAGGTCAAATAGGGGTTTTGTGGCAGCAGTTTTTATTAAGTACATGTGAGAGGGCAGATATCTGTGAAAAAAATTGCCATCTTCTTGTATACAAGGCAAGGAACTAAAATTTTCAATACCAGCAATCAGAACTTGAGATCTGAAATCCATCGTAAGGCACCAGCACTGCAAATTATATTTTCAGTATGCAGGCAGACCCAAAGAAATCAATGAGTTGTTCCTACTCAGATGCTCAAAGTCAGATGCACAGATACATCTGCAGATCTGGGGCTCTGTGTAATGTTTTAATCTGGCTCTCCTAGCTAAGTTTCCAAAGCAGCAAGCATCCAGCAGAAACTTCTGAGCCTGCTAGGGGCACAATGCACTTTGTATATAAAGTCACTTGTTTAAAAATTTGCAGCAGGATATAAATTGTATGCTTTTGACAAAAAAGTCCGTCTCTGCATATGCTTACTGTCTGGTTCATCTCTGCCCAGTTTCTACTGTTGCCTTTAAGTGTTAAAATATTACTACAGTTATTCCTTGGTTTCCATCCCTTTGTTTTCCGCTCCTGACTTTTTATCTTCCCATGTAGCTCCCCGTGTCTCCTTTGTTTAGAAAATCATGTAGCCACTCAAGTTCAAAAGCACTTCATGCTTCAGTGAGTTTTTAAAAGAAAAAATAATTCCTGAAGTGAATTTTCTTACCAAGACTTTTGTTTTCAACTGTCTTGGTACCTAATGGTGTGATTAAGAATTCTCATTTTTGCTCCTTCTTGGTGCAATTAGTTTGCTTTCTGTTCTCTGACTATTTGCTTTCCATCTTGTTACAGTCCAATTTTGCACTCCAGTGTGTGATGCCCAGACTTCAGATTCCTTGCCCTCTTTCGTGGAAGACTGTGGCCAGTATGATGCCATTACACTCAGCATCTGGATCAATGCCTTGTGCAGTCATGGTTCTAGCTTTGATTTGTAATGCATGTATTTGAGAATACTTCTCCCCATCTTGGTTGAACTCATCTTTGTGCCTGAACACTGGATTCAGGGCTACAAAGATATTAGTTTTTGACAATTTCCAAATCTTTCCTGTGTTCAGGATGGCTCAGTTTCTTGCCATTTAGAAGATATGTCCTTCTTTTTGCTGTTTGTTTAAAACTCATCATTTTGCTCTTATCATCCGTGAACTGTATTTACCATCTATTAGTTCAGGCACTTAAATGTTCTCAGTCCCCCTATACTGAACTACAGTATTTCTTATTATTTACTCATCTTCTCAATTCAATATAATCTGCAAATATTGGAGGGTGAAAACATGGTAAGTGCTGTCTGGCTTTGTTTATGTTTTTATGTTGTCAGTATGGCTGTGTAAAGGTATAATGAAAGAATAACCAAAGTATAGATAATGGCCTACTTCTGGTCACATATACACCCATGATGTACATAATGTGTGTTTCAGGCCAAAATTACGTGCAGCTTCAATATCAGACTCAATGCCCAGAAGCAATAAGTGAATTGTACTTGATTTAGAAGCAGATTTCACCAGCCTGTAGAGTTCCTGTGACAATAAAGGTCCAGATAGCATCAAAGTGATTTATGAGTTTCCTGTAACAAACACATGACATTCCCAGGGGACAGTGCACACAAAGCCAGATTCTCATCTGATGCCACTTAATAGGGCTCCCCCAAAGTCAAGGGAACATATTTTGGGGAATACAAAATACTACCATTTTCAGCTCTGGTAGCGGACTTGGCTTTCATTACCAAACAGCAAATTCTGCAGAGTATATGCGATTTTTTGCAAGCTGATATAGACTGTCTGAATGAGAGGTGTTGCATAACCAGGAAAGCAAACTACGTAGTTGCGAGCCCCTAAATATATAACATCCCCAGTGTTGGAGTCCATCTCCATATAACACAAAGATCTACATTAGCACAGTGTACAACAGTGCCAGCAGAAAGTACGTAACAGCCAGTCAAAGCAACTTTGTGCAATATATTCTCAATTCCACACAGTATTGCATAACTAAATAGAAATTCAATTCCCCAGCAGCACATATTGTAGGATACTTAGGCATACTTGATACTTAAAAAATAGGGTATAAAGGTTATTTGACCCACTCAAAAGGATTCAACATACCACAATTACACTCTCTCTCAGGAATAATAATATAGTGTGGTAATACTAGAGGTACTGCTGAAAAGTAAGATAAAACACAGAAAACTAGAAAACTGTAGAGATGACTTTGTAGACCTCCTTACCATATTCAGAGTTAACATATTTAGTGAACACTTCCAGTGGGATCACTGGAAGAAAACAGAAATATTTTAATTTTCCATCTTTCTGTGAAAATAACTAGGGAAGTTGTTATTTTTTATTTTCATGATTCAGCTGTGGTTTACTGATTATGTTTCATTCAGGCTTATCTGTTAGGTCATGAATAGACCATTATAGGAGCAAAACATTAGGGCTGGTCAAGATATACAGCTACAGCGAGGTGTCTCCTTCATGTAACTTTATCTCACAGGCTACAAATTTAGCCTTTGTGGGTTTAATCCAGAGTATGCCGAGATAAACAGTTTCCACTGTTTCCAAAAGCCTCAAATCAAACATCAAATTTGTATTGGCAGAAAGTGACAAGTCCATTTTACACAGGATTTTGAAATTTAGAAATCTGGTTTATTTTACCTATAATAATTTCGGTAAATATCTAATTCTCTGAAAGAGAAATTAAAATAGTAACGATAATTTCATGTTGCCTCACAGTTCTCTTTCAGATTTCTAAAATTTTATGTTGTGGTGTGTTTCATATAGTACAGAATTAAAACCTTCACATGGCAAAGTTGTTTCAAAATGAAAGCATGCATTTCAGCTTAAACATAAGTCCTTTTTCTGTAGAGTATTTTTCCAATGGTCATCTCTGAGGGGCAATGATAAATATTATCAGTGTATGATTTTAGAAAGGATGATGCTCTCGGAGCTTTGTAGAATTACCACTCAGACTATGCAAGGAAGTAAATTCCACTGTGTTTCCTATAGTCATCCAACTTATGTATCTTAAAAGAAGCAAAAATACATGTGTTATCAGAAACAAAGTATCTGATATCAAAAGTAAAACTTCTTTGATATTAAAAGTGAAACTTCTTCCATTACCAGGAGTGGGAAAGTTTCTGGAGCTGTGTCTGCAAGAAACACAGCTGAGAAGAGCCTTCTCCATCTGATTCTGTCTTGCCTTAAGGTCGACATCTGGTTTGGCTCACACTGACTCTCTCTCTTTTTCATTTGAGACTGAGCCACTTGGCCACTTGTGTTCCTGAACAATGCTGATGGCTGAATTTTAGAAAAATTTGGATGATGTTCCTATAGTCATTTTAGTATTCCAGTTATTAGACAAATATGCTCCTTCCATGTTTCATGTCATAAAGTTACCCACAAGTTCATGAAAGGATCATGGCAAACAAAGGCAGGAATATGCACTAGCTCCACTTTAAGATTGAAACAACCCTGCAAATTGCCAAGCCAGAGTATTAAAAACGAGTAATGCTCTTACATCTTAATAAAAGCTGCTGATAGATGCGCATTCTTGAAGCTCGTGTTTTCTCTTCTTCTTCCTTTTTTGCAGTATAAATACATGTGTATATAATATGTATTTTGACAGTTTCCTTCCATGAAGATGCAAAATGTGTACTACATATTCTACATTATATGGAACAAAACTGTATTTATGCTAAACTTTTTCCTCTGTTGGCAGAACAAATAGTGAGACCTCTGAAGACATCTTCTAAGAAGAATAATATCACATCACAGAATCACAGAATGTCAGAACCTCTCTTGACCTACTGACCACCCCCCTTCTGATACACCCCAGGATGCCATTGGCCTTCTTGGCCATGAGGGCACAGTGCTGGCTCATGGTCATCCTGCTGTCCACCAGGACCCCCAGGTCCCTCTCCCCTACACTACTCTCCAACAGGTCAGCACCCAACTTATACTGGAACCTGGTGTTGTTCTTGCCCAGATGCAAGACTCTACACTTGCTCTTGTTAAATTGCATCAAATTTTTCCCCGCCCAAATCTCCAGCCTGTCTAGGTCTCGCTGGATGGAAGCACAGCCTTCTGGCATGTCAGCGACTCCTCCCAGTTTCATATCATCAGCAAACTACAGCAACCACATCTACTGCTTTACCATCATCTATCCACCTGGTAATATCCTCATAAAAGGCTATCAGGTTGGTCAAGCATGACTTCCCCTTGGTGAAGCCATGTTGACTGCCTCTAATGACCTTCTTGTCCCTGACATGCCTAGAGAGAGCATCGAGAATAAGTTGTTCCATCACCTTTCCAGGGATGGAGGTGAGGCTGACCAGTCTATAGTTACCCGGGTCCTCCTTCTTGCCCTTTCTGAAGACTGGTGTGACATTTGCTTTTCTCCAGTCCTCAGGCAGCTCCCCTGTTTCCCACGACTTGCCAAAGATGATGGAGAGTGGTCTAGCAATGACTTCTGCCATCTCCCTTAGCACCCGCGGGTGCATCCCATCAGGACCCATGGATTTATGGGTGTCCATATTACTTAACCGCTCCTTAACCCAGTCTTCATCTACCAGAGCAAACTCTTCCTTTGTTCTGACTTCCTCTGGGGCTTCAGGGGTACGGGACTCTTCAGGACAGCCTCCAGCACTATAGACAGAGACAAAGAAGGCATTCAGTAACTCTGCCTTCTCTGTGTCTTCTGTCACCAGAGCACCCACCTCACTCATCAGTGGGCCTACATTGCCTCTGGTGTCAGCCTTATCTTCAATGTATTTGAAGAAGCCCTTTCTATTATCCTTGACTCCTCTGGCAAGGTTTAATTCTAAGGAGGCCTTAGCTTTCCTAGTTGCCTCCCTACACTCTCTGACAACATTCTTATATTCCTCCCAAGTGGCCAGCCCCTCCTTCCATGATCTGTAGACCTTCCTCTTACACTTGAGCTTGCCCAGCAGACCCCTGTTTAACCATGCAGGCCTCCTGGCACCCTTCCTTGACTTCCTACCTGTGGGGATGCACCGATCTTGAGCGTGGAAGCAGCTCTCTTTGAATGCTAACCAACTATCTTGGGCCCCTTTACCTTCAAGTACCCTGTCCCAGGGGATTTCCCCTAGCAATTGCTTGAAAAGGCTGAAGTTGGCCCTACTGAAGTCCAGCATTGCTATTCTGCTCAGGATTCTATTACGGCCACATGAGATCCTGAACTCCACCACCTCATGGTCACTGCAACCAAGGCTGCCTTCAACCTTTACCTCTTCAACCAGACTCTCCTTATTCATGAGAATAAGCTCTAGCAGTGCTCCTCTCCTAGTTGGCTCCTCCACCATTTGCATCAGGAAGTTATCATCAATGCACTGGAGAAACCTCCTGGACTGCGGATGGCTGGCTGAGTAGGCCTTCCAGCAAATATCAGGGTAGTTAAAATCCCCCACGATAACCAGGGCCTGTGACTGCGCGGCTGCTACCAGCTGCCTGTAGAAGGCCTCATCGACTTCCTCGTCCTGATCCAGTGGCCTGTAACAGACACCTAAAACAGCATCACCCATGCCAGCCTGTCCCTTAATTCTCACCCACAAACTCTC
>WKFP01015041.1:537924-553037 GCA_011057875.1 Pterocles orientalis
GCATCAGGAAGTTATCATCAATGCACTGGAGAAACCTCCTGGACTGCGGATGGCTGGCTGAGTAGGCCTTCCAGCAAATATCAGGGTAGTTAAAATCCCCCACGATAACCAGGGCCTGTGACTGCGCGGCTGCTACCAGCTGCCTGTAGAAGGCCTCATCGACTTCCTCGTCCTGATCCAGTGGCCTGTAACAGACACCTAAAACAGCATCACCCATGCCAGCCTGTCCCTTAATTCTCACCCACAAACTCTCAACTCGCTTGTCACACACCCCTGGACAGTACTCAACACATTGTAGTTGTTCTCTCATGTAAAGAGCAACTCCCCCACCTCGCCTTGCTGGACTCTCTTTCCTGAAAAGGGTATAGCCACCCATGACTACATTCCAGTCATGTGAGCTGTCCCACCATGTCTCTGTAATTGCCACCAGGTCATAATCTCCTGACCGAACACGGATTTCTAACTCCTCCTGCTTATTCCCCATGCTGCACGCATTTGTGTACAGGCATTTCAGGGAGCGAGCTGAGTGCTCCGGTTTCACCCTAGGAGGGTGGGAGGACCCCCGGTCCTTATCAACACTAGAGTGATGCCCCACTGTTGTAAGCCCCATTACAGCCCCATCCCCCTTCGAATCTAGTTTAAAGTTCTCTGAATGAGCCCTGCTAGATCCTGCGCTAGGATGCGTTTCCCCCTATGAGACAGATGAGTTCCATCCCTCGACAACAGGCCAGGGGCTGAGTACATATCACTCATAATATCACAATGATGAAAATAAGCATACAATGTGTATAAATGTATTTTCTTGAAGATGTTTTGCAATTTATTAAATGCAGCCTTACACAGTGGTGTGCAATACTCTTCATAGGAAACAAATATTCACTATGAAGAACACTGTACGTCACTGTGTAGGGCTGTCTTCAAGGACTGATTGTTTTGTTCATCTTATGGCTTTACTCCCTGACTCTCTCTGTGTCTTTCATCAAGGTTTTTTTCTTTTTAATTACCTTTCCAGAAAAAAAGCTCCTGAGGGACGAAAGTGAAAAATGTTTCTGAGGTCTGTTTTGGCGCCATATTAGGAGGATGTATGGTTTATTTGCCCACTGAGGTCCGTTTCTTTATAGGAATATTTCTTGCTGATAACATTTGCTGACTTGCTGCTTTGTCTTCCAAAAGAAAGAATTGAGAATGAAGAACAGGTAACAGCCTCTGATTTAGGAAAGCAACGTCCAGGTCCTGTGACAGACTTCTGTGTGATTTCAAACAACCAATTTAGCCTTTTTTCATGCAGTTAAAAGAGTAGAATGACATGCTCCACAGCACTGGCTGAAGGAGCCAGTTGGAGAATTGGAAGCAGTATGGGTGATTAACACAAGTGAGCCGCCTGGATATGTTTTAGGACCAGGTTAACCCACCCTGCTGAACCAATGCACTAAGGCGGCTAAACTGCTTCAAGACACCCCAAGTAACCCAAATAGTTCTGAACACCATCTTCTGCAGGCTGCTGTGTCTCAGATTAGCAAATGGATAAATTGAACCCTTCTTCAGAAGGTGAAGAAAAATTGTGAAATACATAGACATTATAATGACAGAGTTGTTATAAATACTTAAAATATCTTTGTAAAATTTGATTAATTTCTCTTTGATAGAGAGAGAGAGAAGTGAGCTGCAGATAAGCATTGCATTTCCACACACTGAGGATGGCTGCATCTGAAAAGTTGGAGTCAAGTCCACAGCTACTTTAAATCGTTTGTTTTATTAAGACCTATTGCTAGAGAATTAACCATTATTTGAAGGATGAACAGAACTGTGAGATTTGATATTCTGATATATTTTCACATGTATAGAAACCCAGCAAATGTATCACTTCAGCTGCATATTCTTTTGTCTTTAGTGTGCCTTGAGGATCTTACCATACAGTTATGAGGTTCTAGAACAAGTGAGAATGTATTAAAAACAAATTTGTTTGTTTCTTTAGTGAACAGAGACTCTTCAGGATTTTTCAAATTATTGAACCAAATTAAGTCAAGAGGAATTAAATCAATTGCACAGAAACTAGTTCTGTTTATATGATTTAGGACTCAGCGGATGAAAATGTAACCACCCCTGTCTAAGGGGATAGTATGCAAATTTACATTCCCAACTAAACATGCTAAATGAACACTTTTTTTTCCTTTCTTAGATATTTGGAAGCCTTATTTTTTTTTTGAACTGTCACCAGTAAACTGTAAATCACAAATTAGAAAAAGTCTTACTGGTTCTGACAGCTTCTGAGATTCATCATCAGTAAATGAAGAACACTCCTTTTGAGAATCGCTGCTGTTTTCATAAAAAATTATTTTCATGAAGCTGTATGAAAGAAAATTGAATATCTACAGCATATTCTGCAGTTTTGCGAGACATCCAAAATGCTGTATTTTGTTTTTTCTTGACTTTTTTTCCTTGTGTCAGTAGGGACAATTTCTCTCACATGCTTAATCTCAATCTTCTAAACAGAAGGCAGATAATTTATCTAAAAGGCTAAAAAGTCTTTGATTAACAACCATGGGAATTGCAGGTATTAAAATCACCCCCAAGTGACCCCATATTGTTCCATGAATCCATTAGAAACTTATTCCGAATTACAAAGAAAAATTAATTAAAAAGTATAAGGACTACAAAGCTCAAATAAAGTATGCTCCCCTGAGCTCATATGAAGATCTATATGCATGCAAAATGTCATAAAATCAGATTTAATTTACACTATCATTTTCTTCTTCAACAACAAGAAGAATACAAGAACAGTATTTTTTTATTACTATTGAGTTCTCTATAACAAGCCTACCTCTTACAATGACTCTTGCATTAATGTCAGAGAAAGAGGGATTAGAGAGAAGAGACAAATGTCATTTCAGTAGCTGGAATTGTAGTAATGGGCGAATCCCATCTGGTTTGGTTCAATAGGACAGTAAACTGTAATGCTCTTGGCTTGACTTGAATGGGTGAGCAAAACTTTGAATGAGTTGTAAGAAACTTTGCAAAGAATTTTTGCAAATTTTGCTTCTGTATGTCTTGTCCTAATTTTATAAATATTTTGCTTATATTTGTTCTTAGTTTGTTCACTTTTCTTAGTAGGTCGTGGTCACAATTTAAAATGTTTTTAGATGCTCAGGAAATTAGCTAGGTGCCACAAATGGGCTTGTGTTCTCCTGTGCTTCATGCTTCAACACTAGCCAGGTATGGTTCTCAGCCCTGCTCATTTTCAAGAGTGTGTGATCAAAATAGCCATGATGCTTGCTATAGGCTTTATTGTCTTGTTTACTTAGGGCCCTGCTAAAAATTGGCACACTAAGGGTGATGTCTGTCTTATGAACTTCTTTGAAAATCCTGGACAGACACCCATCAGCCAAATAATTTTGGCTTGTGAGTTGCTGTGGTGGTCATACTAGAGAAAGACCTTGTTTAAACCCACCCTGCTGAGGCATTTCCAAGTGTGAGTCTTTCAGTGCTGTCCTGCACAAAAGGTGGCCTCTTGATTCTAGGTCATTAAAGCCAGAGTGTCTTAATGCCTAAATGTGGTTAAAGTTACCCACGTCCTAAAGAGTGCTAAAGAATTATGAACTTGAGTACTATGAGCGATAAATATGTCTGTTATTTACAGATGTCAGAAATGTGAATACAAATCAGCTGAAAGAATACTGCTGCAAGGTTGCTGATGTGTAAGAAGTATCACACAATCACAGAAGAGTTGAGGTTGGAAGGGACCTCTGGAAGTTGTCTTTTGCAACCCCTCTTTGCAAGCAGGGTCAGCTATAGCAGGATGCTCAGGACCATGTCCAGCTAGGTTTTGGATATCTCCAAAGGTGAAGACTCCACAGCCCCTCTGGGAAACCCGTGCCAGTATTTGACCATCCCCACAGTAAAAAAGTTTTTTCATGTGTTTAAGTGGAATTTCCTATATTTCAGTTTCTATTCATTGCCTCTTGTCCTGTCACTGAACATTTATCAGAGGAGTGTTTCTCACTCTTCTTCATTCCCTCCCATCAGCTATTTATGTATGCTGATAAGATCCTCCTGAACCTTCTCTTCTCCAGGCTGAAAGTCCCAGCTCTCCCAGCCTCTCCTTGTATGACAGATAATGCAGACCCTTAAACATTTTTGTGGCCCTTAGACAGACTTTTTTCAATATGCCCATGTCTCTCTTGTACTGGGGAGTCCAGACCTGGACCCAGCACTCCAGGTGTGGCCTCACCAGCACTGAATAAAGGGGGAGGATCTCATCCCTCCACCTGCTGGTATTGCTTTGCCACGTCCAACCTGGTGTCCACCAGGAGCCCCAGGTCCTTCTCTGCAAAGCTGCTTTCCAGCTGGGTGGCCCCCAGTCTGTGCTGGTGCCTGAGGGTGTTCCTCCTCAGGTGCAGGGCTTTGCAGTTCCCCTTGGTGAACTTCATGAAGTTCCTGTCAGCCCGTTTCTCCAGCTTGTCGAGGTCCCTCTGGATGGCAGCACAACCTTCTGGCATATCAGTCACTCCTCCCAGTTTTGCATTGTCTACAAAATTGCTGAAGAGGTACTCTGTGCTACTGACCAGGTCATTATTAAAGATCTTACAGCGCTGGAGCCAGTATCAACCTCTGGAGTACACCACTAGTGCTGCTGATCACAACCATTTGAACATCAATAAGCAGGTATTTGTGTCTTAGACTATTGCTGAAAGAGTTAATTCCCGGAGCTAAGACCAAGCAAGTTTGCTTATGTTAAGAATTACCAGATGATTTCAACAATTCTTTGCTTGCAAAGCTTAAAGATTATAAACATATATAGAAACAGCCTGTATTATTCTTTTGTCAATGCTGTCATTTGTGTTCTGAGAAAAGTGGTACTTTGGAAGCATGCTAATTCAGAAAATATAGGCATACAAAATTTGTCAAAACAGGTGCTAGTTATATAAGCAAGATTTGTGATTTCATTCTCTTTTTTTCATTTTTTACTGGCCCAGTCTGAACCAAGATCAAGTTTATTTTCATTCCTTCTGCTGTTTGTTGTAATTCCTATCTGAATCTACTGGAACCATGGTTAGAGTTACAAGGCATGATTCTCTCATCCTTATAGCAAAAATTAGTTTGCAGATGCAGCCCCGGTGAAACTAAACAAAACTGCTTGCAGAATAAAATGTTAATCAGGAGAAGCCAGAGCAGCAGAATCTGGATCTTTCTTAATAATTTAGGATTAGAGTGTGCCACAAGGATGCAGCCCGTATGTGTCAGTGGCACATTACACTGTCCCAGAACAGGAAGGCATGTGCACCTTAGTGGACCTGCTACTTAACCACTGAAGTCAGCAGTTCTTTGTGAACATGTTGTTCCAGCAACATACTGTTGGCTGAAAAATGCAGGACAGATTGTAAATTTTACCCAGACCACAACCGTTTGGATAGTCTCCATCTTTGTTATCTTTTTTTTTTTTTTTTTTTTTTCCCCCCCAGGAGGAAAACCAGTAGTTGCAGAAACCCCTCTTATTTGGAGCCATGTGTTGAATGCCCACAGGATATGCCACCCCAAGATTCAACAAGTCTTCTACCTCACTACTGTCAGGAAAGTCAGAAATGTCCTGTGTCCTGAATTCTACCAGCTCATGTGAGTAAATGGATGGAAAAGCTAGCTGTACGTGAGTTATCTAGCTAGTGAGATACCAGAATGACATCTATCCTAAAGTCCATCAGGTTACACAGTCCGTATATTCAACATCTAGAAGGACATAGGATGTATCACCTGCATTCTCCTCACTATTCTTTGCAGATGTTTTTCTAACCAGTCCCCATCAGTTCCAACGAAGGAAATTCTTTGATTTCCTCAGTGTCAACCCATGGTAGTGTTTGATTGTGGTAACAATCCAGAACTGACCTTGGATTATACAATGTCACAGAAAGCTGGAAATGTGACACTGTCCTCAACAACCTCTTCTGATCTATGGTCTGCTCCAAAATAGACTGACTCATTTTATATTATTTAGAATAGGCCGATATGGAGCAAAGGATGAATGTGAACAACAAACGGATCGGTCATGTTTCCTCTTCTTTCACCTTTGCATTGAGGAGCAAATAAAATCACTGCACCCTGAAAAAGCTGTAGCTATGAGGACTGAGCAGCTCTCAGTGTGGGGGGGAGGAAGCAAGCAAGATTAAATCTCCACTCATGACCTCTCCTCTCCTTTCCTCTCCCTATCTTTTTTCCTCCTGTGAGGAATGTTTGCCTGCAGAAGGCAAATCCAAATCAGTTTTCAGACAGAGAATCAGGTACATCAGACATTTGGCCATCTCAAAGAGACACCTTTGAGCTGGGAAATTGTTTAGGGGCAACTCCTCTTAAAAACTGCAGGCTCCAGAAAGCTGAGAAAGGACGGGGCGAGGACAAGGACAAGGAAAAGGACAAAGACAACGACAAGGAAAAGAAGGAAGTTCTAAATTTTGATGATTAAGTATCAAACTGACAAAAACAAATGTTTACTCAACACAGAAGAGATGGCAGCTGCCTGGAGCATTTTGCTTGGGTTTTCTAAGAGCTAAAAGTAATGCTATATGTTTGACTTTATCATCAAGTTAACTAAAAAGCACAAAACCACAATTGTTTCAGCTGCTTTGCACGTGCTCACTCCTTACTTTCACTGGCACAACATCCCTCTTCAGATTCGTATTTGGCTATTTGCAGACTCGACTCTTGAGTAGACTCTGCTTCTCCTCCTCCCAGTCATGTTTCTTATGAAACTTTGGAGTTGTGTGTGTCTGCAGCACCGCAGCCCGTCACTTGCCGCCAGCACAGGCTGTGAGGACAGGCAGCATTCTGAGCCATCTGGAAAAGAAGATTCCAGTAGAGTAGAGGCTTTGCTGCACAGCTTAAAAAGCTTTCCCCAGCTCAAAATACAGTCCCAGCTTCTGTAGAAAGTCCATTCTTCTGTAGTCAATTATTATTATATAACAATCAGTTGAGTGTTTCTCCTGTATATCAAACTCAGCTTTTAGAGATCCTTGTTCAGATGACTCTAAAAAATAGTAATTTACTGGATGTGCCTTGGCAGCCTCCCTCTAACTCAGTATAAAGAAACAGTCTCTCTCTTTTCTCAGTATGAGCACCACGGTGCTTTGGTACCACATAGTCATTTTCCTTACTTATTTTATATTGCTTTTGAATGAGTCCATGAATCCAGAACCTTCTACACTTATTTCTTTCTGCGGCATCAGCATTTTAATATCTTGTACTGACAGTAAATATGTTGGCTTTCATTCCGGGAGCCTGATTGTGAAAACCCCAGGTGTATGGATGAGGGCAGTCACCTTGAGAAGTTCCCCTGAAGTCTGGCAAGGAGAGGCTGCACAATCTGTGCTGTACCACAGCAGCTGAAGATTTTGGCTGCCATCCTCTGTAGGGAAGCAGAGGCACAGAAATGCTAGATGACACACCTCAATTTTATAACTTGCTGCATGCTTGAAGTAGGACAGGTAAGGTCTCCTTTTAAAATGGGTTCAATTTTAGCACTGATCTGTTTGAATCCTCAACATCTCATAAGTCCTTTGTGTAGGATTCCACCTTAGGAGACAAAGATGTCATATCTGAAAGCAGCTGAATCCAGGCTGGGGCTAGCACCTATTTTAAAGCAATAATAGCTTTTGGCTCAGCATCAGCTAGAGACAGCTTGCAAACTTTTAACAGCAGGGTAACTGAAGTATTCAATACTCAAGTATTGAGTAGGATGGATTAATCCTATAGTGGGAGCTGCAGGCTCTGAATCTCCTCTTCCTTAGCAAATACACTAGCCCTGGCACACACTCCAAAAGACAGGTATCATTATGCCCCAGGAAGTTATGCTTTAAAAAGATCTGCCTAGTTTGATGTCTGGCCTCAGAGACAACCAAAAGGTCTGAGTCCCAACTGGATGGAAAGGATTTAACTCTGAATGGGAGGCAGGAGTTTCAGATGTACCCTGTGTCTGCTGTTGTTTGTTCATCGATGGTAGGTTTCTGCCTGATGGAATGTGGGGAGGCTTTATGGATGAAGGTGAAGATGCAGGTGACTGTGCCAAGGCAGCCTACAGAGAGACCGTCTCCCGAGTTTTGTCTTTTTGTGGTATCTTGCTCAGTTCACGGGCTTATTCTTTTAGTGCTTCAAGTAGAAGGCATCTAAGTAATCTCTCTGGGTTTTCCTAAATTGTATTAAACATAGAAAAGCACAGAAATGCAAAGTACTACAAAGTAGCCAACCAGACTTATCTAATTTTCGAAAAATAGACATAAAACTGTAGCCTGATGCTAGTATGTAAGTGGGAAGGACTTGTCTTTTTTCTCTGTTTTTGCTTATCCCTATGCTCCATTGATTTCAGTAATACAGTGGAAAGAAAAAATGGCTTTATGTTTGTCTGGTACATCCTGTTGGCTGTCTGTGACTTACGCATATACAGTCAGCACTGAAAATGATCACAAGCAAGGCAAAATTCAGTATTGCCCTGAGCTTGGTTGTGATGCAGGTTTTACAACTGTTTGATTCTCTGAGACAATTACTATATGTTTTGGTAAATTGTGTATCATGTTTGTACACAAGAAATGACCAGGCATAAAAGAAAGGAGGGGAATGAATTCCATGTAAAATAGACTGGAGTTGCTGCTGCGGAATTTTCCAATACAGCATGAAAATCCCATTTGGATATTTATAGGAGCTGAAATAATACAACTTGGAGAGTTTTCTACTGAGCTGAACAGTCATTAGGTTTGTTTCCTCTTTTTCATGCATTTAAATTTCAGCAACC
Organism: Pterocles orientalis; assembly: GCA_011057875.1. Taxonomy (NCBI): domain Eukaryota; kingdom Metazoa; phylum Chordata; class Aves; order Pterocliformes; family Pteroclidae; genus Pterocles; species Pterocles orientalis. The sequence goes on from WKFP01015041.1 coordinate 546,695, forward strand.
CCATTTTTCAAAGGAGGTGTTTAACTGGAGGTGTGCTGGCAGGAAAACTCTAGCTACAAGGATGTAGTTTTTTAGGGTTTAGGGTTAGGTTTTTGTTTGGTTGGGGAGGAGGTTGTTTGTTTTCAGGTGTTATTATAGATTTATTGATCTAGAAATTAATTCAAGGAGCTAACAAAACCAAATAGCCTTGTGGAATAAACCAGACTTGCATAAGCTCATTTCACACAAGAAGGAGTTGAAGATTGTACAGTACAATGCACAGATCCCCTAGATCTTTGTTTAAGTATAGTCTGTGTAAACTACAGTCTTCGACTTCCTAAACTTGAACTCGTGCTACATGACTGGACATAGCAAATTGCTTTGTTTGGTGTTAGTCCAAAGACAGAGGTTAATGACAAACAATTTTTACTCAGGCAAGGGGGTCTGAAAGCTGAAAAAGAAAAAGGGGAAAAAAAAGCTGACTAGTAATTGAGATCATAATGTTTCATATAATGTTTGTATTGTAATAAATTACAACAAAGTAAACAGCTGAACTTTTCAGTTATTATTTCTGGAGAAAAATATATGCAATAAAGGGTGGCAAAACCAGATTTTAGGAGAAAGAAATATTTGACCATAAGTTTTAAGCTGTTGCTGACTAACTTTTCCTACCTGGTGGTTTTTCACTTACATGTGAATTCTGCTATTACATCTTCTTTTACTGCTTTTTGGAAACAATTATACAAAATAATAGGCAATTCAAGAGACTTCTTATTTTCCTCTCATAGAGCTAAATGTTCTCAGATAGAGAGCAGAACTGCAGCATTCCCAGGCATCATCAGTCAGACTATACCTCAGCAGTGCCAGCCACAAAGCCTAGTGAAAGAGGCATTTTTACAGGGCTTTCATTTTTTTTCAAAAGGATGAATGGTGTGAAATGCTCAGCATCACTTTTCTTGGAAACAAAAATGAAATTCAGGAAGGTAGATCAGGAGAACAGTGCTGTCCTGCCTCGAGTCTGTGTCTCCTGGCATTTACGTAGCTGGGGGTGAATGCAATATCTGCATTGTAACAGTGATAGTCAGAGTGTAAAAGCCAAAGTTCTTCTGCAGTGCCTTCTCATGGGATTTTAATGGACATTGGATCTGGCCTCTGTATTCAAGTCCAATCTGATGGGGACTCCTCTGAGTGAAGCACTGTTTAATTAGTCAAATGATATACTGGGATAGATGTTTCTTATGTACAGAGGGACAGGAACACACATCCCTGCAACATTCTCACTGCACGCTAGTGGTCCATGTGTCTATCCATCCTTGCTCCTCCCACCCATTGGATGCCTTTGAACTTTCACCATTAATACTTGTCCTCAGTTCCAGCTGAGCTTCCTTGAAACCTTTGCTTTAGAGAAAATGTTACGCCTTGAGATACAAATTCAATACCAGGCTCAGCTCTTTGCTTTCTCAAATCATTTACACATTGGTGTATTTCTAAAACCAGACTCATGAGAGTGAATTCTACAAATTACACTGTGATATTTTTGAAGGCTGTTAAAGGATTTTACAAAAATATTTGGGGATTTATGCCTCATGAACTATGTAATCTCAAATTAAATAGATACTGTATTAAGGCATCAAAGCAACAGCTTTAATCTGTTTTCCCTGTTTCAATAGTTTAAGAGCTGAGCCTTATCAGAAACAGCTGCTGCTAATCACAGCCTAACATTCGCTATGTATTTTCCATTATTTTTTCCTCCTGTATTTATCTCCCATAACCTATTTAACCTATTTGTAAAGAGTGACAGTTTGGCTGATGCCTGGTGGGGAGGGAGTGCAAATTCACTTGTTTTCTACAGCCAGCTTACATATTTAAAAGTCTGTGTTGTGGACGTAGTACCTAGTGATACTGCAGAAAAAAATTAACTGACGTTTACCTGCAATATGAATCAGATGGGACTTTAAAAAATTGCCACTGTAAGTGCATTCCAGTGATTAAATATACACATGGATGTGTGTTAATTTGTAGGTCTTTTTCCCTAGGTTTGAGGCAGGTGATATTGAAATTCATACGGTTGCAGCTATCTGTAAAAGTGATCTTTATAACAATAATATTTTCCCTGCCCAAAAAGCTGGCAAGTAGGGAGCTTTGCCCTACAGCCCTCATTTGCAAGGGTGGGAGAGGCCCAGTTCCTTGCTTTGTAACTTCCCCCAGTACATAGTGGGTCACAGTTGAAGCATTTACTGCACAGCTCCTGGAACATCTGATTTTCTGCATATTTATTCAGCGAAAGCTGTGTGGGCACCATGCAGAGTCTCGGCGGTGCAGAATACCTTATAGGTTTGGTGATTTATGCTTAGTGTCTGAAATAAGAGAGCTAGGAAAACATATGAGGACATGTGAGATGAAAATAAGTTTATGGAAGACTAAAGGGACTTCACCGTTATTTGTACATGATTTGAGGCTTATGCTGATGTATTCAAACCCCAGTATCATTTAAAAAAGATAAATGTCAAAACTGCGTGACTGGAGAAGCAGATCCTGTTATTTTGTCTGCAGTTTTTCTTGTGTTTGGCTTGACTCTAATGAGGGCAAACTTTTGTTCGTTTTGTTTTGATTCTGTTTTGATGATGTTGTACAGTACCCCAAGCACCTCAGTCACGTCAATGGGATTTTATAAATAAGTTATTAATTACTTTTGACGTATATTATAAAGGGGAACAACCTCAGAAACCAAAATAATCTTCCCACTTAGAGTTGCTCTCCTAGAAAAAGTCTGATTAGTAAAATGTTTCATGAATTTTTAACTGCTTTTAAGATGATTTAACAGCAGGAATCAAGCAGAGAAGCCACCATCATAGGATCTGCCTCCCCTCTAAAGGCTTTAGTAGCAAGCCCTCTGCAGGACACAGATGGTCTGTGGGCCAAAGTTTCAGAGCCAAAGCCCTAATCAATCAAGAGAAGTAAGACAGCACCATCAATCATTTTGGAGAGCTCATTCTTTCATTGACAGAGCTCTGACACTGGTTTCTCCTTAAAAAGAATAGACTCTTTAAGAAATACTTTAGAAAGCAATCATCAGTTCTCAGCAGAACAAACTTTTGTATATCTTGAATGTTCCCTGTAGAAAAAAAAATGCTTTTTGTGTCAAACCCAGACCAGAAATGAACACATGGAAATTCTGCTTTATAATATGCAACCTCACCACCATATGACAGCAGAATAAGGTGCTAATCAGCTCAAGGCACCTGTTTTGGGAAGCTGCTGTGCAAGTCACTGTTTGGCTCACTAATATATGAAAGGAAAACTTTAAGAAAAAAATTGGCTTATCCGTTTTGAGCTATTCCACTACAAGCTCAGCTATCAAAATTATAAACTGTGTAGAAAATAAAAGATTAGAAAAGGAAGCAATACATGACAGAAAAAATGGATAAGGAAATAATAAATAATTCTTAAAAAATAGAAAGCTTTAAAAGTATTAATATAATAATAAATGCAAGTAATTTTTTTAATGTTCCAAGGTAATGAGCAAGCACTTATTCCTCCATCAGCAAAGAGAGAGAAATAGACCAATTTGGCCTGATAACACGGCCCAGCATCCTGTGGGAGCAAGCAGTTGTAGGTTAATACCCACACTGCTGTTGTTTCTACTTGTGTGTGTGTACTTGGCTTCCTGCTGGCAGTGCTTTTACTCAAATTAGAGTGGAATTGAATCCAAACGAATAGTTTGAAGGTTGGGACACTTCCCATATTATTTTATTTTAAATTTTAAATGACTCATGCCATCAGAGTGTATAATGGGCTCAGACTATTCGTCACTGTGTTTTGTCATGCTGTAGCCTAACCTGAGATTCTGGGTTAAGAGCAGAAAATTTGTTTCCAAGACTGTCTTAAAACACAAGTGCCTGCTGCAGACTGGCTATGGAAATCTCCGAGGCAGGGGGGTGGCTGCCTGTGGCTGCTTGTTGCACACAGACCCATGTTCTACCTGGGAGGGAAACTTCACTGTTTCTCCTGCCAAGGTCTCCTTTCTGCATTGTACTGTGAAGTTTGACAGTCAACTGGAGTAGGAAATAGGCAGGCTGTGAGCTTTCCTGTGAGCAGGAAAGATGGAGTTTCTCAACCAACTGCCTTTTTTCCTGTCCTTCCCTTGAAGGAGTATCAGTCATCTTTCTTCAACCTAATAGGAGAATGCAGATGACTCTGAGTGTCCACACTAGGATGTAGTATTTAGTCTGTCTGACCAGGTGACCTGTGAAAACTCACTCAAAAATTACCTAAATGTTCCCTGAAAAAGCAGTATCACCTGCTTTCCCTCTACTTCTTTTTCTCACACCCCATAGTGATCATATGTTTTAGATAGCCTGACAACCCAGACCCATTTTTGTAATGAATATTTATGCTGCTTTAAAAAATACTCTACAGCATTAGCATGCATCTCTGTTTTTGCAATTGATAAGGCTTTACAGTTTGCTTTTGTCGTGAATTGATTTTTCTCTAGATACTGAAGATGTTCCTCAATTTCGTTTCTTGCTTTACCTCTGTGGTGGGTTAACCTTGGCTGGATGCCAGGTGCCTACCAAGCTGCTCTGTCACTTCCCTTCTCAGCAGAACAAGGGGGAAGAAAATAAGATTAAAAAACTCAGGAGTTAAGACAAAGTCAGTTTAATAAAGCAGAAAGCCAAGGCCATGTGCCTAAGCAAAGGAAAACAAAGATTTTATTCTCTACTTCCAATCAGCAAGCAATGTCCAGCCATTTCCCAGGAAGCAGGGCTTCAATACAAGTAGTGGTTGCTCCGGGAGACAAATGTCTTTTTCACAAACACCCCCCTCCTCCTCGTTTTGCTTAGCGTTTTTTCTGAGCAGACTTCATAGGGTATGGTATATCCCTTTGCTCAATTTGGGTCAGCTGTCCTGGCTATGTCCCTTCCCAAGATCCTTGTCACCCCTGGAGCCCTGAGCCTCCTGGGGGGGGTGAGGGGAGGGCATGCTGAGGAGACAGCCTTGATGCTGTGTGAGCACTGCTCAGCAGCAGCCAAAACAATGGTGTTATCAACACCTTTCTAGCTACCAATGCAACACACAGCACTATGAGGGCTGCAATGGGGAAAATTAACTCCATCTCAGCCAGACCCAATACAACCTCAATCATTTTCACTGGCAAGATGCCAGGGACTAGGGTGACCCCTCTAGAAGAAATAGTGGTGACTGCCTCTGCAGTTTCATCAAGATTATGGTCCCAATCCTCCATGGGCTCTGAATCAGCCACTTAAGGTCAGAAACAGTGAGTACACAAGAAAATGATGGATATGAAACATTTTCATTGGCTTTGGTTGCAGAAAGATTTTGCTTTCTAAAAACTAAATGTTGAGTCACTTTGACCTCATGAGGTTCTGCTATGCCAAGAAAGTTTAGCCTGGATTTGTTGTCCTGAAACCTTGTTTGTAGGAGGAATTAGTAATCCAAATGTTTTGCTTTTAGTTATTTTACCTTAATTACTCATAGCAGAGATCCAGAGTGTAGAAGTAAACCTTTGGCAGCTTTCCTAGGAGAGCCTCAAGAAGAGAGAGCTGAGCTTTGCCCTGCAACCATTGCTTACTTCTGTGTGTTCCCAGATCAATAACTAAAGAGGTGCAAAGCCAGCTGGCCACTAGGGCAGCAGCATATCTCACCACTAATGAAAGTGACCTTTCCACCCACCACTTCACATGACTGAAATCAGGGGAAACTAGTTTACTCAACTCAGAACTTATATAACTGGTGATGCTAGGGCTGAAATTCTTGCTCATGGTGTGATGAATACATTGTGGATCTATTTGAAAAGATTGTGGAAATCAGACCGAAGATAAAAGGACTGTAACTGAACCAGCTAGATCCTCTGTAGTTTCTGACAGATAGGTGAAGAATAATGATGTCTCCAAGGTGTCTGTCCTTCCGTTTGTGAATTACACATTTAACTGGAAAAATCACTGCTGCTGAACCAAAGGTCCTGCTGCTTACACCATTTACAAAGGCCCTTAAAATTATGGACAAGAACATAGTTTTGTGAAGAAAGGGAGACTGCTGTGTGGCTTGAAGGGTAGCATTTAAAAGCTTTGCTCATCCCAAAGCAGCCGTGTCACTTCTCATTGGCTGCTATACTCAAGCTTAAAAAGGGACCTTGAGATCTTAATTATGTATCTAGCTAGCTAGTTAATCAATCCATTCAGTACTGAACACTTATAAAATAACTTATATAAGTGACATATTTATGGAGTATTGTTTTAAAAACAAATGAAGGGGGAGCTTTATGCCACTTATATATCCTCTTATGCAATAAAAATATATTTTTTAAAAAATCAGCTAAAACCGGAAATGTACTCTTCCCCCC
>WKFP01015041.1:581524-604451 GCA_011057875.1 Pterocles orientalis
GTGGGGAGGGGTAATATCACTGTGTATCACATTGCATCTTTGTATATAGTATTATTTCTAATATTATTGTAGTTTAGTTATTAAATTGTCCTTATCTCAACCCACGAGTCCTCTTTGCCATTTACCTCTTTAATTCTCTCCCCTATCATTGGGTGGGGGCAGGGACTGTGTGAGCGGGTGTGTGTGGTTTGGCCCCCAGCCAAGGGCCAACCCATCACAAGCTTCAAGATGTCCCTCAGAGACACAGGCATTTTCTTGTGTGCCCTAAAATGTTGCACAGTTGAGATTCTCCAGACTGCATGGAAAGCATTCATGTATGATGATTATGATGACGGCAGGCAGCAACTTGTGCAAGTACATTGCACTCTGTAAATTAGAGTAGGTGGTTGAAGGCTATGTTGGAGGAAGTTTTTTGTAAGAATTATTTTAAAGCTCTTATGGGCTGACTGTTTCTTTAGCCTCTGCTCAGGAGGCTGGATAGAAAAAAAAAGTAATGATATTTTTCTACAGATCATATTCAAAAAAGAGAGAGAAAAATTCCCAAACAAGTTCTACTTTGCTTATTATCATTGTAGAAATACCCATCTTGTCCTTTGATATGGCTCATTTCAAATAATAAATAGATGCTTTTCTCTGGAGATCGAGTCAATGCACACTTCCCTTCAGCTGTACAATAAAAAAATGTCATGCTATGAGAGTCATAGCTTTCCTAATTTTCCACAGTCTTGACAGATATTGATTGTGCAGATATTGATATTTACATGAACATAATCAAGCAAATGTAGTAGCTGACTATTCTTGCTGAATATTTCCCGTGTATATGTTATTTGAAGTATCTCACTCATTTCCAGAATTAATCTGCTCATAATGATTTTTGTTGTGAAGGAGTAAAACATGGCTTGTGAGGTAAAAAAAGGATAAATCCAGATTTAAAAATCCAGGATGGTTCCATGAGAAACCCCCGCCCACATCCATACAGCTCCAGGACCCTCAGTCATCTCCCAATAATCCAAAGTGTCTGTGCACAAGGTGTTTTGTGGGGAAGGTGATGTGTGCTGCTGAGTAATATTACTGCAGACCAGGCATGCCTCCATGGTAGAAGCACTCTGAGATGGTCCCTGATCCTGTTCCCCATCATTCTGTGATAGACTATCTACCAATGAAAGGAAAACATACTGTTTGGGTTGTTTTCCCGAGTAATGGCCTCTTGTTCTGTGTCTCGTCTCAGTATTTGAGATAGTCAGTGGGTCTTTTTCAAAACTACTGCTCCTAGATTCAGGCAGTTTTGCAGACACCCAAAATTTCACTTCATAAGTTTCCAGATGTCCTGGTTCTAAAAAGAAGAACAAATTGAATCTAGAAATTCAAAAATACCACACGGCAAGAAAACCTTCATTCACACTGTTTTCACTCTTTGCAGTGGTTTATGTTAGAAATCCTCTTATTCAGAAAGTTCATACCCAGAGTAGCTGTGGCTGTAGTTAAGATTGTGGAAGCTCATAAATATCTTTGACAATTGGTCTAGCTAACTCTCTTTCATACAGGCCTGTCAATTAATGGACTGTAAAGTTGTGTAGTTGTTTCATGTAGAATATGTCCTATGCAACTTAAATCTTTTGCAGAAGTTAGATCTCCAATTATTTTCATGTATTTTCTCTATGATGATCAGTAAACATCCCTCAAGAAACCTGAAAATAAAAATAAAGACTATTTTTCACTACAAACTGTAATTACTTTAATTATAAGATAATTATATAAATAATGCGTTTGGATGCAGTTTTTGTTTTTTCCTTTGTTTCTAAATATTATCATCTTTCTATATTTTCTGACGTGTGAACAGGAAACATTTCAGTTTAGACGAAGAACAGGTGAACTGCCTGCAATACAAACTGAGACAACCAAATGATGATTAAGCTATTGAAAACTACCCAACGAATGGATATTTTTTAAGTGAGCATGTGTACTTAGTCATTATAACTTTAAAAGGGAAAATACATTTGGATTAAGTTACAAAATCCCCATATATTAACAGGATTGGTCTATCATTGACAGCCATGCTAGAAAGCTCTGTACAGAGTTAGAAATTCAGATTTTACTCCCAAAGTGTCAATGGAAGGGTAAAAGAACCTCCAGAGATTTTCCTTAGAGCAATGGTTTGGGATTACATTACTATAAATACACATTTCAATAAATGAACTGTTTCAGTATCCAAAGGACCAGGAATAAGTAAATATTAACGCCCAGATAATAAAAGTGGATACAGATTTCATTTTTTTTGCGTTTCAGATACTCCATGCTTGACCTTGACTTTTATAGCTCTGTATACCACCTAGTATGTTAGATGTGCAAAGTTTGCATCTTCTGAAAGTTGTGGTCTTTGATATCATTATAAGTGGCACTTAAAAAGTGATTAAGTCCGCAGATTTAGTTACACGACTCACGTCCAAAGAGATAAAGTTGCAAGTCACATGTAAATGAAAAAGATTCCAGCTCCAATTCTGAGCCATAAACTATGGCTTATCATTTATTACCAATGTCTACAAATCTTAGCACCAAAACACATTCCTTGCTACTCTGTTTTGTTAGAATTCCTTTGGACTCACAGGGGTCAGTCTCTGCACAGTCATGTCCAATGCAAGTCTCTGAAAATCTCTGCAGAGGTCTCAGTTAGATCCCATGGTGACAAACTTTTAATGTGTGCTGTGGAACTGACAGCAGACCTTGAGCCAGTCTTCCTTCACTGCACAAATGAGAGCGATTTCTATGCTTGTGGATGGAGGGTGTTCATGTTTTTGTGGAGAAAAGACTGTCATATGCCAGAGACGCTTTTGCCATTCATTTGTAGCTGTCCTTTTGCTAAGTCCATTAAAATTTGAATGTAATAGGAGTGACTTTCCTTACTTCTCATTTTAGAGAAAGATATTGCTTTGTACGAATGTCTCTTGGAGAAATACATAATTGGTCAAGCAGCAGACTTCCTTGGCCTCTTGGAGCATGCCCATCTGCTGAAGGCACCAGTTTATACTGTGTGGCGTAGCTGGAAGAAACATTTACTCTTTATCTAGAAAAGGAGATAACCACCTATGACATCCCTCTGCTGCCCTGAATCTACAGCTACCAATATTTCAATACTTGCACACTCCAGTATTACCACCAACATATAAGACAAACACCAAAGGAACAAACCATTACAGCAGCAGCAAGAATCTCTTCAATAAAGGTGATGTCTTCATGCTTGTGAGTTGGGAGCACAGAGCAATAAATATCATAAAGACAGAACTAAGGGTGAGAAAGGCCTATTTACATTTAATAGGACTTTGTAGACTTCCTTGGCTGGATCTCAGTGACATGGTAGGTAAATGATGTCATGTCATTGATTTAAAAGGAATCACAGAATCACAGAATCACAGAGTTTCTCTTTTATCGGGAGATAGCCAACACAAGCTCTGTAATTGCCAGATTGTACCATCCTTAAAATGTATGTTTTAGCATAAAATGAGGAAGTGTCCCCACATACGAAGATTAGGTACTTATTTCCTCTGCAAGCCCATGGGCATGGCTTTTCTCATAATAAACTGTGTACTTTCATCTCTTGCTGTTTTTGTTTACCTCTACATTGTTAAGACAATTAAGTGGTAGAAGCTGTTAATATTATGTTAAGAAATTAATCCCATTTCATGTTTTTTTTCCAGTCTTGTCCCACTATTTTAATGTGAAAACATGGATAGAAACAGTAAAACAAAAGACATGCAAAATATCAGAAGTAGGACATTTGTAGATAATCTTCAAAACTAATTGACAGATAAATTAAAGAATTCAAACCACCAACCTACTGTAGCTTCTTAAGAGTTTTTTCTTGTATATATAAGAACATTTGTGTTGCTTTAAAAGATGTATGTGTATGAAGCATTTCTCAATAAAAAGCTTCAAAATCATACCCAAAAGGTCACTTTGAGCTCTCTTATATGCACGGTATCATCTGCTACGTGAAATTAGGAAAGCTAGGAGGATAAGCCGTTTCCTTTAATGGGAAAAGATGGCAATTTCTCCAACAAATAGCTCTGTATGATGGCAGTACAGCTCAGAAAGAGGGAAAAATTGAAGGGAATTACACTGCAGAATCAACATCTTCTCCAGCCCCTATGGGAAAGTGCTGTCCATTAAACCAGTTATTACAAGTGCAGTATATGTCCATGCCAAGGATTAATATTTTTTTTTCAGATGTAGGTACCAAGTGCATTAAGTTTACGATTTGCATACCTTCACTTAGTATTACTGGTCCTTGTTTATTCCTTAAAGGATACTTACTACATTGCAAGTGCAGTGTAACATGCACTATATATGTCTTATAGCTATAAATTGCTGGTTGATTTTTCCTTGAATTTTCTTAAAAACATCAGTATTTCACTGCAAATATATGTCTAAGGAATTACTGTGGAAAATGTGTGTTCACACGAAGTATGACAATAATGCTGTATATTCACATGTAAAACAAGAAGCTTTTCAGCAGGATATTAGTAGACATCACGCAATAACAGCACATGTTCTCCTCTGTCCCTAAATTTTGTTATGTTTATGGTCTCTTCTCCCAAGAGATCTCTAGATATGACCTAAAAATAAGAATGCCCTCTCCAGGTAAATAATGGCACAATATGTTTAGATAATGCTGAAAGCTCTTAGCTTTTCTTTCTCCAGCAATTCTGAGTTAAGTAGACCTGGCTGATTCTAAGAGTCATCTCTGGGTTTACCAGTTGGAAGCAGAATGTCAGCATATTTCAATGTAGCTGCTCTAGAAAAGGAACTAAAAGAATTAAATATAATTGGTTGAAACCATATCTTCCCACAGTCATTTTTAATAAATGGAATTACATCAAATTTAAACTGGGGCCCCGAAAGTCACGCAATTCAGAGACCATGATAATGTCTTGAAGAGCTCCAAGGTAAACCCTGTATCTTTATATTTTGCTAATTCTTTTCAGAACATCTTTAAATTTAACCACTTTCTTTTCAGATGTAGTACCTAAATTGATCATGACTTACTGGAGCCTAATTTGGAATAGATAATCCATTCAATATCTTAATGCATCATATAATAGATCTCCACCAACTCTGGGAATTTTGGTCTTTCAAAATGCTGAGACATGGATTTTTGAAATATAGTCAAAGGATAATATGATAAAAATTTTCTTTACTTTGAATTCATACAAAAATGGGCAATTTAAATATTTGACTAGAACTGCAGTGTAAGGTCACATTCTCAGTCCCAGAAATGCCTGTTTACGTCATTCAATCAACAAAATGGAATTCTGCTAGAACAATATAAAAAATGCCAAAAGGTAAGTGAGACCCAGGCCAAGATCCATGGGAACAAGAAGGTACAGAGAAAACAAGCTAAGGAAACATTAACTAGTGGTCTCCATAAAACACATCTGGAGCGAGTCCTTCTCCCACTAAAGACAGTGACAAATCTACAGTCAACTGCAATTACCCAGTTCACTCTGACAAGACACACAGAAATAGTGTTTAAAGGAAGGGAAATATGGCTCTTAAATTTAGTGTTTTATGTCAAAACACTCATTTTCCCAGTGGGACCCCCAAATTAAATTGGCTTTTTGTTGGTGACTCATTCACAGACCGCTCTTGATTTCTGTCAATACATTAGTATTGTATATCTTTAATAATTGTTTCAACTAAATGATTCTTAGTCACTGTGCTGTTCATGAGCTGCTCATTTTGGTTAATCATTATTGTTGGGATTGGTCATACAGTTTATTTTCTGCTTCTTGATTAGATGACTGAAACTTTAACAAAAGATAATGAGTTATTACTAATGAATAATGAACAGTGAGTAATGAACAATACATTTCAGCTACAAATTTGGGGAATATTGGTGATTCACAGACACTGTTTTGAATATTGTGAATACTGGGCCACAAATATTTGGAAATATCTTTTGTCATGGTAGCAAGAATAGCAACAAATGCATGCTCATTCTATTGTGACTATATTGCAGATGTATTTCTTGCATCATTCCACCAACTTTAACTCTGAAGTAGATGCATAAACTAATGCAACTTCTTTAATAGATGTACAGGAGCTCAAAGTGAGAAGTGAGTCCAATAAACTGCTGAATTGATCCTCAGTGTCCTTCTTAATTGATTCTTTTCAATTCAAAATCTCCCATAATTAATCATATTTGAGTCTCAATAAAAAATAAATCTCCACCTGGGAATAAAATCAAATATCAAATATTTAAAATGGCATAGAACAGGTTAGTTTTTAACAACTGGTTACAGTTTCTGAATTGATTTTAGTCTTCTCAGATTGTATTGATGACATCCTTAAATGCTTGCAGTAAATACAGAATAAAGGGCTCTCTTTGCTACAGTACTTAGCTTCTTGCAAAACCTAATTAAGGCTTCATACTTCTTAACCATTAACACTATTCCTTTAATAAGCACTAAATTAGGCAGGCATATGTGTCATATCTCACCAGGAAATCAAACACAGAAGGTCAGGACTTTTGTGACATTCCACGACATTTGAGTTACAAAAACTAAATCCCATACAGCTGGTTATTCTTCCCCTACATTTAGGGACAAACAAATTTAAGAAATCCTGAAATGAACTTGTTGGGATGTCTTGTATTAAGGCTGAAATAAGAGAGGGATTAACTTCCACTGAAAACAAAACTAACTTAGGCATTGTGTTCCCTTATAGGACCAGTCGGAACAGATGCAGAACTTGCTGTAGTTTCATCAAACCCATTAGCAGGCAGTGACATTCCTTGTGTTTCTAAGCATTCATCATGAAAGATGGTATAAATACTGTTCCTACCTATATTTTCTGCATTTTTTAATCTGAAATCTGTTGGTTATAAGCCAGAAGAAACCTTGAGGCATTCAGAGAGAAATCTCGCTCTTTGGAGTGGGAGCTGCAGTGTTCACTTATTTAGGAGCTGAATCTGGATAGCTCTGTTGCAGGAGTCAAGTCAGAACTTAAAACAATCCCTTACAATGGCTGCACTTTCTGTACTGGGCTTTATTTAGTCAGATAGATTTCACTCCTGCTCTTCACTTTCTCTGATATTTAAAAGGGCTCCTAGGAGGATAAATCAGTTTCTCTTTTCATATAGAAAGTTAACAAACACACTAGATAACTTGCAGAGATTTCAAAGGAAAATGATAAAAATGCTTTGCAGACACAGAAAAAAAAAATCCTGAACACTCTTCATCCTCTGCATTTCCTCAGCTCTACAATGAACAGACACGCTTAAGAAATTTTGGCTGAGAAAGGCCAACTGTATTTTCAGAAAGCATTTTGTGTTCAGTTCAGTGCTGGAAAAAAATGAGAGTGGATGTGTTTCTAATCTTAGGATCAAAGTGAGTATCCTACTGTTTCTGAAATTTAACCCCGGAATTCAATGAATATAAATAGAATTGGTGAAACACTCTGATTTTGAAAGAAAAATTGAATGGGGTTTTCTTTCTCTAATAACAATTATTTTTAAATTATATACATATCTTTGGCAAAATCACGCAGTTCCCAAACAAGGAAAATGAAAATCCAGCATGATCCATTCTTTTTTTCTGTGTTTAACCAAAGTACTTGCCTCACTATATCTCTCGTTATAGAATTTATTATTCAGTTTATTAGACCCATTCCCATATCATGGCAAGTATTTTGGATTTATTAGAAAGGTACATTTAATAGTATATTTCTAAAGTGGTCAAAGACTAACACTCTTCAGCCAGCATAAAGGAATCAACTTTTAGGATAAATCAATAAAAAGAATTTACTATAATTATTTTATGACTCAATATGTGACTTCGGTTAACCTGTTTTGTTTTTTTTTAATTAAGATTCTGTGGCAAGCAGGAGTAAAGAAATTTAGAAAGGAAAGTGGGACATCTAATGTAGTTCTGCAGTGCCTGGAAATCACCATAATTTTGGGTCCATGTTACAGTCTGAGGGTCATCCATCTTCTGCGTGCAGCCTGAATGTTCTCACCGTCCCCAGAAGCTTTCATCTCTCAATTATCTTATGGCCAAGGACCTGTAGATGGGGAGAAAGTAGATCCTGACACTTCTTTTTCTTTACATCTTTCAGTAAATCTAAAATTAGAAATTACACTTATTTTCCCTTGTTTTTGTTTTCTGAACTGTGCTCCTTTTTTTCTTTGGCCTTCACACAAATCCAGTCACCCAAGAGGAACAGAAATGTCTAAGAAACCCTGAGAATACACAAGCCACCATTTTTTCCTTCATTCTGCAAAAAGATGCTCTTCTCTGGCAAACTTTCACAGCAGTCGAGAGAGGTCTGTGGCTGGGTGTGTGTGTTATTTATGCAAAAAGGTGCTGCTGAATAGCTGTAAAATAGATAAATCATAATCATTTGTACAGCTATGCCTGGTGTCCAACATGGAAGGAAAGGTGCAAATTGCTCAGATGGAGGAGCTGTCTGCTTCAACGTGCTTCGAAAAGAGAGAATGTAGAAGAAAGGTGGCATAACTGGAACTCACACCTGTTTGTTACTGAAAAGCCAGAGGACAAAAGCAGTGGAAAAGCAATCCCGCTGCGATTTTTGTGACTGTGAAGGAAGGGTGGAGAGCAGCCCGACTGTTGGGCTTTTGCTATGAGTATTACTGCCTAGAGGTGAGGAAATCCATGCTCTACCCCTTCTATTCCTCCCTTCTCTCTCCAAACCCTTGTTCATTCTTTCCTCATTTTAGCTTTTAACATTATTTTTCCCATGCAGCAGAGTTATTATGCTTCATTTTATTCATTTAATTAATTAATTAAATTAAGGTGTGATCCTTATACATGCAAATAAAGTATATTTTACGGTAGTGTCCAACTGATCACAAGGGACTCTACACACATAACTTGCATTAACAGCAATGGTCATTACCTGATTAACTGTCTCACAGATTAATGGAAACTAGACTCCTGAAAATCACAGCAAGCTCCTCCAAAATTCTGGTTTGCACTGACACAAGGACCTTTGGAGCTCCGACCACTCATGGAGTAGTTTTTGCCATGAGGTCAGTAGTGGTGGCCCTTTCTGCCACACAGAGACCTGTGAATGACGATGTGGAAGTAATTTCAGCTGCCTTGTTTCTCTTCCATTAGCTTTCCATGTATGTGTTTGTAAATACATGCACATATATTTACATGCGTATCGCTGATCATATGTACACGTGTATGTATGCATGGGCGTGATAGTGCTTATGTTTATCTATATCTAAGCACTCACATTACATATTCATAGTCACTGTGACCATTAGGCTAGTTCAAAGAAAAAAGCTTTCACTGACAGTCTGGTTTAAGAACTCCTAGTGATCTGTTAATGTATAACTGAGTAGACAAATCAATAAGTAAGTCATGACTTAAATTTAAATGCATATTTCTTTGCAGCCTCTTTGAAACAGACTTTTTTTTTTTAATCCTTGGTATAAATATTGTCTTCTTGCACAGCCTTGGTTGGCAGCGTGTACTGAACTTACAAGTCGTGTTGTCAGTATTGAGTGTATTTGCTCCCGTATGTTTTAGATATTAGAGTCCTGGTCCTGACAAATAATGGAGCTGGAGGCCATGTACCAATTTCAGATACTACAGACTCAAGGTGTATACTTAGGGAAAAATACTAGATTGAGGAAACAGAGTTGAAAAACTCAATTTGAGCCACGGTGGATGAAGAAAAAACAAACAAGAGGCTCAAGAGCTCTGAGGTCTAATTATGAAGGCTTATACATATAGACTTTCTGCCCCTGGCTAAACTGTGGGATCAGGGAACATCTCCCAGCTCACAGGTCCTGCTCTGTACTTCAGCTGCATCCCAGCTCTGGATTGGGATGAGCCTAATTTGTGCACTGTTCTCCCTGTCCTGCTTTTCTGCAGGAGGAAAACTGAAAGCCACACAACAAAAAATGTAAAGCAATCACAGAAAACTCTAGCTTTGTCCCCAGTGCTGCCAAGCTGTACCAGTCATGCCACGTACTGTTACTTTCCATTCTTGTATCTCTTGAGAGAGATTGCTTTATATGCAGAGAGCTCCACAGTTGAAGAATTTATCTGAAATTCACATGGTGATACCCGTCCCTTTGCATGGTAGCTCTCTGTTTGCTGGTGCTGTGGTATTTTGCTATATTTAATAAAGCAAATATACATTTTCCACAATAAATACATGCCTCTAGCTGCCCCTTTTTCCCTTTGACAAATAGGTTATGTAAAAATGGATTTGTTATTCCAAGGATGAGATTAAGGAAAGACATATTGTTATATCCATTCTCACAGCCATGTTGTAAGAAACGTTAACATTTCTGTTCTTTGGTGTAAAGTTGTGACACCTGGCAAGAAAGTAATCTCATGTAAAGATGTACTTTTTACAGATCTGCTAAAAAATTCAGAGAAACAGACTCAAACTTGGTCAAATGATATACCTCTGAAAAGAATACCTTAGGATCTCTTCAGAGGTCCATTTCCTGAAGATTTCCCCTTTAACAAGGTTTGATGTAGCTGTGAAAAAAAACAAACCATAGGATTTAAACTATATGTGTTTCATCACCACAAACCATCTGAACTCTGAAGACTGAAATCTGGAAAAAAAGGGCTGTGACTGTCTGTAAAGACCAGTTGAAGTGGCCAAGGAGCCTGTGAAGCACAGAATCAAGGAATAGTTTGGGTTGGAAGGGACCTTTAAAGGTCACCTAGTCCAACCACCTCCGCAATGAACAGGGTTATCTTCAACTAAATAAGGTTGCTCAGAGCCCTGTCCAGCCTGACGTTGAGTATTTCCAGGGATGGGGCAGCTACCACCTCAGATCAGTGAATAAGGTATTCAGTTCCTGATCAAGCTTGCTCCGTTAACTGACAGACGGTGTCTAGTGCACCTTCTCACAGACTCAGAGTTCCTGAAATGTATATTAAGGATTGTATCTGGGGTTTGCTGCTGAAAAGGTCTCCAGTTAAGAGAAAAGTTAAAGCACCCCAGTGGGGTTGAATAAGTGGACTCTATCCTGTTATGAGGAATTAAATTTAACCAACAAAACACTCTTCTATATTATCATTATGAAATCAAAATGTAATTGCACAGAATCATACTGTCTTCCATAAACAGTATATCACCTGAGATTTAAAGTCCTAGTGAAATTAAATTCTTAGTGCTTTTTCAACACCCACCAAAACCAGAAAATGATATTGGGGTTTGGCCAATGAATTCTTACAGTTCAGAGTCTTTGCCCAGCAAATCATACAGTAATTCTTTCAAGACTGTATTGAAATTAAAAAGAAGCTGCAGCTCACTGAAATATATACGTAAATTCTTAAACTTCATCAAAAAATCCTTCAGCATATTCTGACATTTCTGACATGATGTAACCTGTTCACTGGCAATGATTGCACAAACAAAATGTACCACAGGTACTTTTGCACTATGCAAAAATAACAAACAAGGTGTGTGACTTGCTGTACCTAATGTGAGCTTCCAGTAAGTGTTGCTAATAGGTCAGTAAAGCCTCAGTGGTATTGTGGTATCAACAAGAATTCAAGGGGTAAAATGCATGAGATAATATCAGTCTATCATGTTTTTCACACTCTTGGGTGAAAAAAGTCCTGGCCTCCTCGTGCCCCGAGAGCTGGAGTTATCAGCATTCCACTTCTCACCACCAAGGTCAGGATTAATTTCCTTTTTTCAATACTTTTACCTATGAAGAATGAACTAAATAAATGGAATTGACAGATAAAGTATTTTATGAATAAATTAGGAAGTCTTTCCCTCCTGTCATTGTCACCCCTTGAAGTGACAGATTAGCTGCTGATCTGAAATCTATCAAGTGAATTCTTGAGCTAACACCTTCCTGCCCTCCCTGGAGAGACCCATAGCTAAATGAAAAAAAGCTATAAAAAGACCTTTCCTACAGAAAACTAAAGATGCTGAATCTTGGAGCTGCAGGTATTACTCCACCACACAGACTCAAACCTTGTACAGGTATTTTCTGCTAGGAACGGTGATAATTTTCTTTTCAGAAAAGCAAGGATTTGCAAAGTCTGACAGACTCCACAGACCTCCTTATTATTTGACATTCACTAGGTTTTAACTAAGATCTAAATCTATGTTGTTTATTCACACAGAATGTGCCTTTGGTCTTTATTGATAATTAATTCACTTTACAAAGTCATCTGCCTGATGTTTAAAGTTGCTTTACAAACAGAAGGTTCAAAGTTGAGGCTGCCTCTTCATCTTCAGTGTACCTAGCTAGGTTTACGTGTTGTGGCACATATGGAATGTAGCATCATTCATTGATCTAACACACTCAAAATGTGTAGACACCAGGGAACAAATTAAGGGCAAAATCCTCCTCTCAGATCTGTTGTGCATGGATCAGAGATAAGCAGGACAAATTAGAGCTTTTCTTAGCTGCAGTGCACAAATGTTGCTTCATGAGTTCCCCTCTAGACTTCAAAAAGAGGTTGTGCCAGTTGTGCAATAACATCCTCTTTGGGCCAGGCAAATCTCCAAGGGTGTGTGGTCTGGCCAAGAAAAGACCATTTTATCTTTCAGGTCTCCGCTCCCATTAGACATTTGCACATACACACTTCACTGAACACGAGATCGAATCAATACATGCAGGCCTGCTCAGGAATGAAACATGAGCACTCAATAAGATAAATAAAGAAAGAAATATGTGTACCGTCTCCAGCCTGATAAAGAATTCAAATTGCGTCCAAATAGTTTTACAGGTTTATACATAGAGCTTGTTTAATTTTCTGTTAATTCCCTGTGTTGTGTGCTTACTGCAATTTACTTTTACTCTAATTAAAATAAAATATTAGTCAAGGTTGCTGTGTTTATCCTTCATCAATACAGTCAGGAGAAAGCCAGTGCATGGGTTAATGATGGATTTTCACCTCCCTTTAATGTTCAGAGTGGCTGTGAATTTAGATTTCCATGTGATTAAAAGAAAGGCTGTACTGCATGCTGAATGACATGTGAAGCACATCTTTTCTCAGTCCAAATGCCACATCATACTTTGCTGATCACTAAGGTAGGTTCTGATCAGAGTAGTTGCTTGGCCCTGGGAGCCAAGAGACAGCTATTGCTAGTGAGGCAAATACTGTGTGATTTGTACCTACGATATGTGTAATATGCTTGTTTGTGTCAGACAGAATATCGTTTATCATGCACAGGAGCGAGCAATCTTGTGCTGTGTCTTTGAAATAAGATGCTCTGAAACAATCGAACATATTGAATTCATTTCCACTTACAGCATCACTGATTGGTACACTGCTAGATAGGTGTCCATGGTGTTTATGCTCTAGTAATCTGCTCCCGGGAAGAGATCCATCATTTCAGTGCTCTGAGATGTCTGGGCTCCAAGCTCTGGGAATGATTTGGGACTCCTGTCTTAGAAATGGGTTTGATTGATTTAGTGCCTAGGATATGGGAACAGTGACCACTCCAGTTTCTAAAGAAAATTCTCCACCTCCTGTGAATATTAAGAATAGCTGAAAATGAGATCACTAAACTAGTGCCTACTTTAAGCAAAAAACTTTTCTTCTTACTTCATTGAATATTCTTCATTGAAATAATTGCAACTAGTCTGGATTCCTCCTGGTTTTTAAATGTAGTTGAAATTAATTTGAAACCTAATACTTGTATTGTTTGTATTTGCAAAAACCCCAAACACAGTATTTTTAAAATGTCACTATTGTCCTGTATTGTCAGTAGAAGACTTTTGAGTACTAGGGCTGTTGCATTTTTCTGTTTCAGTTTTCTTAAAGCTTTTTTTGCATTGGAACAAGTGTATGGCTAGATAATAGTTTGATACCTTTTCATGATAAAATACTTCTTAGCTGAGGACAGAAATATGCCCTTATCTACTGATATTGTTTATGAAAGGAATACAACCATCCAGAAAGATAGTGTCTTTTGTTTTTCTAAATTGTTTAGTTGAAAAAGAGACTCTGATCCATTGATATACAAATAAATGTCCCATGTTGTAATCTCTCTGCCTAGCTATCACTCCAAGTTCTTGAAATTACTGAGCTAAAACATGAAGGTGGGAGGCAGAGTTTCTGTGGGTGAAGCATAGCACTTCAGATATCATCACACAGCCTATTCACCAAATTACTGCAGATAAGAGACTTTCCTTTGCATAAAGGGCATTTATCCTCCTCTCAGAATTGTATTTTTATCCCCAAAGACTGAACAATACGATTAGGAGTTCGGTGGTGAATCAAAGAGAAGGAAGGAGAGACAGCCTCGTTCACATGCACTTGCTTCTGGAAATTCAGAACGCTCTGGTTTTTTTTGCAAACACACAGACATTAGGTGTAGGACTATAGATTTGTCTTTGCCTCCAAACTTCTTGGATGATGGGATCTTATCTAGCCCAGACTTATAAATTCAAAAGTCATTTTGCTCAAAATATGATTTGTGAATGAGTTCTGTAAAGTCAAACCAGGTGCCAGTGTCTGAATACTCAGTCTTCTCTACCCTTTTTTTTAATAACTGGAAACCAACAGACATTTCTGTAATTTCGTACACTAACATTTTCATAAAACCCAAACACTCTGAAAAGAAGGCCTTAACATTGATGCAAAATGCTCATGTAGCCATTGTTGAAATTATAAAAACTCACCAAACCCCCTTCAGTTGGAATGCCAGTGGGTGAAGAAGATAAAATCTAAGTATTGTTAAAAGTTTTTAGAATGTAGAAAGCTAAGGTGTGAGAGGTGCAAATATACATGTTTTTAAAAAGTAAAATGAGTGAAACCAAAGGGACATACTCTTACTCCTGTACTCTCCAGAGTAGCTCCTTATGTAAGGCAAGGAGGATGTGGATTAAAGTAGACAAAGGGAATTAAACATCAATACATGACAAACATTTGAGACTGCAAGGAAAACTAGTGTAAAAAGAATGGCTGCAAGTCTTTCCAAGTCCCACGAGTTTCAACATAAATAGGTCTCTGCACTCTGCACGAGTTCCACCAGGGTCTACCATGGCAGAAGATCTCTGCTGCTGAAGATCAGTTTTGAGGCTTGAGAACACGGTCAGCTCCAAATTTTGTTCACCCTATACACAGGAACAGGCTCCAAAGACAAGAAGGATACAGTGATCAAGCTTCAGACCACTGTACGGAAGGAGCACAAAAAGTGAGCAACCATCAACACTAGCAAAACAGGACCCTTAGGAATTATCTAAAGGTCATAGAAAATGGATAAATATTAATGCACTTATCATGCAGAATCTGAGAAATGTGCTGTTATGACTGAAACATTATTCAAAGACAAGTATTGTAATTAAGGTTTTTCTTTTCCCTAGGCAGTGATAAAGAAATGCTGGGTTTATCCTCAGCCTTTAGCCAGCAAGTGCTTTTTTCTCCCTTAATTCTAATGTGAGTTCTTAATGCAATAACCCTTTCAGATTGAATGAATAGCTAGTTAATTCTTCAAAAGTGTGGTATTCCTGTTGCTAAGCATTTAATTTTTCACCCCCTCCCTTTATCTGACTTCCAGGTGCATTCCTGGGTTACAGCGGTTGCTAGATTGTGTAACCCCGTGAAGTCAGAAGGCTTAAGAGCCCCTAGAGCTAATACAAAATGTATGAGTGTGCCGTATCTTGAAATTCCTGTTGTCGGAAGTGCCAGGTTGGAGAGGAGACAGGAAGCCTAAAGGGGAAAGGCAGAGAGAAGTCCCGAAGGAAAAAGAAACGGAAAGAGACAAGGAAAGAAAAAAAGAAAGACGAGGCAGTTGAGAGCATAAGGAGCGCAGGGGATGGGGAACACCAAAGACAACTGGAGCTAAGGGCTCAGCTGAGCACAGAGGTGTTGGCTGTAGGGAGGCAAACCTTGCTGAGTGATGCCGACAGCTTTCAGGGGGCACTCGTAGCCCAGCAATAATATTAATCTGGTGTCCATCCTTCCTTTCTTACGGGACATATTCCCTCAGAGGAGGAAGCCTGAGACCACCAGAGGATGGTGCGAAAGAATTTCAGGCACCGCAACTTTGTGATGCGGGGCCAGGCTGGCACCAAATGGCACACAAGGGCCTGTCCCTCCCTGTGCTCAGCCTGTGCTCAGAGGTGGCAGTCACACGCACCAGATGGGCTGTGGGGCACATGCGGGAGATGAGCCTTCTGACACAGGAGCATCAGCAGCGCAGTAGTACCAGACTGGCCCTTTTTGAACGGCAGCGAGGACTGACAGGTGCTTATGGCTCTCTGCTTTAAGTCTGGGCATAATGATGCGGCACGCGCTTGGGGCTTGCAAGCCTTCAGCACGAGCCTCGTCTCCCTCTCAGCCAGGGGGACTCTGAAAGGCTGCATAAAATAGGGCGCTGCAGCTGGCAGGCTGTGACACTACCTTCTGTAATTTCTGCTGTTTTCTTTGGTGCTAACTTTGCTTGTCATGTTATAATGAGGTAATGAGGTAATACTGGCTACGCATATGATGTGGGCTGCGGGAATGTTGGGGGATAGTGAAACTATCAGTCAGGCGCAGAGACAGCTTCAAAACCCCAGTGTTTTTGAAGGTTTGCAGCATTCCACTTAATGAAGTCTTAGCTGAAATAAAGCTCAGAAATATGCTGTTGTAACCCAAATCTTCCAGTGAACAACCAGGGCAGAAACACACAAGTAGGTGAAAACATTCTCAGTGTAAACATGTTCGGGCAGGAGCTATCTCTGCATGGGTTGTGGCTGTCTTTTACCATGTTACTGGCAAAACTTGAGGATCACTGGTTTGGAAAGGAGAGAAAAAGTGAGAAAAAGAGTAAAATCTATTAAATTGCTGAGGCTCTTCTGGAGGGGATGACATGCTACAGGAGGATCCCCAAAAGTCCTGATTAGCTGTGTAAGCGTGCTGTTGTCATTAGGTCCTAGGAAATGGATTTATTTCATCACCTTCCCACTTGTTTTCTTCACGCACCTTCCTGCTTGCTTTCTCCTCTGTTAGATAGGCATGTTTCCAGGGCTTGGGCTGAGGCAGTAGTAGCAGAAACTCCTGTATATTCAGGCAAGCTCCTTTGTCCTGCTCTGTTTTCTCACAATTTCTGAGAAAGAACAGAATATTGCAGGGAGGGACCCTCGCAGGTGCACTATTCCGTGCATGATGGGACATCTGCCATCAGCTTCACAGAACAAGGAGAAAACTGGGACACAGGATGACATCAGGGCTGGCTCACAGAGTTGCTGCAGAGGAGCCCAGGGCTACACAGCTTTCCAGGGCCCCACAGGGATGTGTGGGGTCCAGTCCCAGAGAAAAGATATGCCTGTGTGTGCAGGGTGCTCCTCATCTGGGTTGTGCTGGAGGAAAAGGATGCTGGAGAAGGATGCTCTTTATCCAGCCTGACCTGGACCATTTATAACTTTGTGGATCCTCATCCCCTAGACGACCCCCAAACTTGAAGGTGCCACAAGACCTGAATCCTATTCTAGATCTTGCCACCAAACAACCAAAAAGCAAGGCTCTCTCGTTTCAACAGGCTTGAGTGAGGAGCTGAGCTATGTCAATCTTCTGTGGAGGGGCAGAACTGTGGAGGAATATAAAGCACATTTTGCTTTGGATAGTACTGCTTTTGCTATTGCATTGCAACAGGCCAGAAAGAGTCATTTGTTTTTTACAGCAGGAGTGATATGAAGCATGTAAACAGAAAACTCTTTCCCTTTGCCAGAGCACATGGACGAAACCCAAACTCTAAAAATGATAAACACACTTTTTCATTCAAGTCTTCCTTGTCCCAGATTTGCTCAGCTTCTGTCTTTGAGATATATGATGCATGCCCTGCTACTCCCTGAGCATCTGCTGTGAGCCACTACAAGAGACAGAGAAATGGGCTAAAGGCACCTCTAGCTTGAGCCAATATGTGCTTATGAGGCATCTCCTGCTTGCACTGTAGGCAACCCAGCATTTGTGCTGTCTGTGCAGCAAAATGAGGGCTCAATTAGAGCATGAGCTAGCATAATTCTGCTAGGTCGTCGAGACTGGTGTAGGTACAAAAAACACCAAGAGTGCAACAGCACTAGCTCTACAAAATGCAAATCAGAACATAGTGTTGCTGAGGTCCCTCTGTGTCTCCCCTGGCTGCTAGCAAAGCTCGTGCCCATGCCACTGTGTGGTAATTGCTACCATTCCTCATACGAGCTACGTAGCAGATGTGTGTCTGCATTTTCACATAGACATGTAATCTTTCCTCGGGATCCGTGGGTTTCTCTCTCTTGCTGGCCTCCTGCTGTGTGCGTCTCGGGATCACATGTCCCTGGCTCCCTCAGGCTAGCTCTGCACTGATAAAGCGGACAGACAAAGAGCACAGCCCCCAGCCTGGCACGTGAGTGCCCAAAAGTTCAGGTCGCTGGCACAGCTCCTGCTGCTGGTTTTGGTCTGGGCTAACTGTTTCTCTCACAGACAACGCTTGGGTACAGCTGGGAGTTATCATGGACCAGAGATCATTCCTAGTTGACAGTCTGAGGCCATTTTGGAGGGTAAAAAAATACAGTTGTATAGTTATGGTTTTGCCTGGCTACTCAGGGAAAGGGAAAATGCCCTGGCCCTGTTTAGTTTATTGGCAAGAACGTAGCCTGGGCTTGGGTTTGAAAGAACAGTCAAGTTAATGGAAAAAAAAGGTAACCTGGTTTCCTTGAATGTTAGGACCTATTAGACTGTAATGGCACGTGGCTTTGCTTGCTCTTTAACCTTGCATTACGAAATACATCAATGATCGGTCCACACATTAGCATAAAAGAGTATGGTTTTGATAACTATTAAAGTTACCAAAAAACTAAGGGCGGGGTGGGGTGAGAAGGGTGAGAAGTAACCCTGTGGAGACTAGAAATGGCCACCTAGTCCACTCTCACAAATTACAAGCAAAATCTAAGGTCCATAAAAAATATTCACATGTACCTAGTTGTCCCAAGCCACTCTATCCTTCCAAGCAGACTACAGAATTTCAAGTCCTGTAGTACAGAAGACTAAAACCTTAAACATCACAGTGTGCCATAGAAAGGGAGAACCTGGACACTGCCATGACTGTAGGCTTCTGGAAGAGGAGGGAGGCAGCAAAGGGAAGATATCCATACCATCTGAGGAAATGCGGTTTAGTGCAAAGAAGCTGAGGAAGACGTTGGGAAACTCAGAGATGTCAGACATGTCAAACTTAATGTGAAAAAGCCAAACCCTCCCCTTACCTGCATAGTTGCAAAGTTATCCAGCCCTGGATAGCCCCTTTAGTCATCGAAGCTGTCAATCTGTTTTTTTTTTCTCATTCAGTAATTTTATTTGTTGCAAGGGGGAAGTTTGGATGTAAGACTTTATGTGCAGTCCTGTAGCTCACTTTCACAGTCCTAAACAATCTTGCCTAGTTTAGAAATGCTCACCTGCTTCTGAATTCTGGGTCTTCAACAGTGCTCAGAGAGCAAGGGTGGTACTTTTCAAAATAATATTAAAATACGCTTTAAAAGAGGTGGTAGGGATACAGACAGAGGTAAATCAGACTTAAGGAGGTGTCAATGCAACAAGCATGTCATGGGATCCCCTTGCAGAACAGCAACTGGTTGCTACTGTAAGCGTCACATACAGGACTGCTGCAGTTACGGTGTTAAGGGGTCTGATTTCACAAACCTTCTGCAGGCAGAACTGCTGAATTATGGACCAGCTGGACCCCAAGAGCTTAAAGGTCTGGATGTGCCCGACAAATTTGGTGGCCTTCTATGACAGGTTTACAGCACTGGTGTATAAGGTAAGAGCACCTGACATCATCTACCGCAGGGACTGGTACTGGGACCAGTGTTATTTAACATCTTTGTGGGAGACATGGACAGTGGGACTTAGTGCACCCTCAGCAGCTTTGCTGACAACACCAGGATGTGTGGTGTGGTCAACATGCTGGAGGGAAGAGATGCCATCCAGAGGGACTTTGGCAGGCTTGAGATGTGGGCCCATGACAACCTCATTAAGTTCAACAAGGCCAAGTGCAAGGTCCTGCTCATGGGTCAGGGAAATCCCAAGCACAAATACAGGCTGGGTGGAGAATGGCTTGAGAGCAGCTCTGAGGAGAAGGACTTGGGAGTGTTGGTTGATGAGAAGCTGAACATGAGCCACCAGTGTGTGCTTGCAGCCCAGAAAGCCAATCCTGTCCTGGGCTGCATCAAAAGAAGCATTAGCAGCAGGTCGAGGTAGGTGATTCTCCCCCTCTGCTCTGCTCTCATGAGACCCCACCTGGAGTACTGCGTCCAGCTATGGGGCCTCCAGCAATAGAAGTACATGGACCTACTGGAGCAAGTCCAGAGGAGGGTCACAAAGATTATCAGAGGGTTGGAGCACATCTGTGAAGACCAGCTGAGAGTGTTGGTGTTGTTCAGCCTGGAGAAGAGAAGGCCCTGGGAAGACCTTATAGCAGCCTTCCAGTACTTAAAGGGGGACTACAGGAACGATGGGGAGGGACTTTTTACAAGGACATGGAGTGAGAAGACAAGGGGTAATGGCTTTAAATTGAAAGACGGTAGATTTAGATTAGATATAAGGAGGAAGTTTTTCACTGAGAGGGTGGTGAGGCACTGGAACAAGTTGCCCAGATTAAGTTGTGGATGCCCCATCCGTGGAGGGGTTCAAGGCCAGGCTGGATGAGGCTTTGAGCAACCTGGGCTAGTGGGAGGTGTCCCTGCCCATGGCAGGGGGGGGTGGAACTAGATGATCATGTAGGTCTCTTCCAATCCTAGCCATTCTGTGATTCTGTGATTCTGTGATTCTGTGATTCTATGATTCCATGATTCTGTGACTGATTCTATGTAAAGCTGATTATTGCAGCCTGAAGCTGAATATAGGACTGACTCATCACGTAGAAAAGTAATCAAAGTGGAAGCCTGAAGCTCATTCAGCCCACCATGATTTCTGGTGCAATATGAGCCATTTCTCAGTGGAGTGCAGCAATGCACTGGTCTGGTAAAACACAGCAGCAAACTTCTTAAAAGAGGGAAAAATGGTAAACATTGTTTTCCTTTGCCAAACACACTATCATACAGCAAAGAGGGCCTCAGCACAATGAAAGAAGGAAGGTAATGAGCTGCCTCCAGTTTCACAGCCCTAACACCATATATGAAAGATATATAGTGGGCAACTTGTTTCCTCTCCGTCCTTACCTTGCTGGTACTGGGGTGAATTTGCTTTTGCAGTCAGGTTGCTAAGTTGTACCAGCTGTAATCAAGGTCATGACATTTCTCCAAAACACCCTCGGTATGGATTCTTCATTCTGTTTTGTTTTGAAAATGTTAACAGCATACACTGGCTACATATCAATACAATGAAAATCGGGGGGATATCAGGCAAAGCTGTATTGAAGCACACAGTCCTGCTGCTTTAAGAGCCAACTGTGCAGCACAGAGAATAAGTGGTGTGCACTAGTCTAGAACGAAATGGGCTTCAAATAAATTATTAAGCTTTTCTAGGAGGTGGACGGGACATTTTCACCTAGACTAAAATGTGTGTCATCACATACAGCAAAAGGATAATCAGGCTTGGGCCAACTTGATGAGAATTGATAGTGACTTGCACATCCCTATTCAAAACCAGTTATATCCAGATTAAGGCAGCCTCAGACAGCAATTTCCAGAATAATCCTACATAACACTTTCCAGGCCTACCTAATCACTAGCATGTGTTGATTGGAAAAGGGCTTTAATATGCTGATTCAGAGATTCCGTGTTTGTTTGCTGAATAACTAGAGGGGAAACATTTTCAACTTTGGTTGGGTTTTTTTTTTTGTATTCACTTGGTCCTGTAGCCTGTGAGAGGCAAAGGTGTTCTTGTGGAAGATCCATGCTGTTGAAAATCATCCTGCAAATATTAGCTGGCTGTTTTGGTTTGATTAGGTGTATCTTTGCTTGGCAATATGATTTCATCTCAAGGCAAAATTTTCAAATCCAATAAATCCATTAAGACTTTCTAAAAGAAAGAAAGAAAAGCAAAAGAGTCTCAGCCCACAGTCTGAAAGTTAGTGCAGTTTATTTTATTATTATGCACATCATAGACATGTTTCTAAATACTGTTTCAGGTGGATGTTAGGCAACCAGGAGGAAATCAGTCTGTCAAAATCTAGCGATATGGCTTATAAATCCCTTCCATTTCCTAACCTTGTGGCATTTGCTGTCCTGGATCCAAACTTCTTGTCAACCTCTATGATGTCATCATATGGAACACCACGTTTGGAGCACACATGGCAAAAGATAATTAAAGTTAAATGGCTACCTTTAACTGCCAACCCAGCACCACCTGTGAACTCCCACTCCACACCTTTGCACAGAGAAGGGGGAGGATGGAATTCATCCTTTTGAAATTCCAGTGTTGCAAGGGCCCTCAAGAGGTCTTCTTTGCACCTCTTCAAAGAACAAGGATCAGTTACACCTATGCCACCACACCTAAGCCTAAAGTGTCCTTAAAAATCATCACTAATTGAAATTTGACTTGCATCTTGTTATCTTACTCTAATGCTTTCATAAAACTTGCCACTAGATTTTTCCACCTTATATACAATTTGAATCTCATTTGTTGCAAAGTGAGTGGATTTCTTCTGGGTCTTGCTCTCTTGGACTCAGGGAATAACTGACCACCTTTTTATAACAAACTTTTACATATTGGGAGGTCATTCACAGAATCACAGAATCACAGAATCACAGAATCACAGAATGTTAAGGATTGGAAGGGACCTCGAAAGATCATCTAGTCCAATCCCCCTGCCGGAGCAGGAACACCTAGATCAGATCACACAGGAACGCATCCAGGCGGGCTTTGAATGTCTCCAGAGAAGGAGACTCCACAACCTCTCTGGGCAGCCTGTTCCAGTGCTCTGTCACCCTCACTGTCAAGAAGTTTTTTCTCATATTCAAATGGAACCTCCTATGTTCCAGCTTGAACCCATTGCACCTTGTCCTCTCACT
>WKFP01015041.1:605377-622899 GCA_011057875.1 Pterocles orientalis
CAGGATTCTATTACGGCCACATGAGATCCTGAACTCCACCACCTCATGGTCACTGCAACCAAGGCTGCCCTCAACCTTCACCTCTTCAACCAGACCCTCCTTATTCGTGAGAATAAGGTCTAGCAGCGCTCCTCTCCTAGTTGGCTCCTCCACCATTTGCATCAGGAAGTTATCATCAATGCACTGGAGAAACCTCCTGGACTGTGGATGGCTGGCTGAGTAGGCCTTCCAGCAAATATCAGGGTAGTTAAAATCCCCCACGATAACCAGGGCCTGTGACTGCGAGGCTGCTACCAGCTGCCTGTAGAAGGCCTCATCAACTACCTCGTCCTGATCCAGTGGCCTG
Organism: Pterocles orientalis; assembly: GCA_011057875.1. Taxonomy (NCBI): domain Eukaryota; kingdom Metazoa; phylum Chordata; class Aves; order Pterocliformes; family Pteroclidae; genus Pterocles; species Pterocles orientalis. The sequence continues at coordinate 605,724 of WKFP01015041.1, forward strand.
TAATAGACACCCATGACAGTATCACCCATGCCAGCCTGTCCCTTAATTCTCACCCACAAACTCTCAACTCGCTCGTCACCCGCCCCTGGACATCCTTCTTTTTCTTTTCACTAAATGAAATAATGCTCGTTCATCCAGCCTTCTTGGCCACATTTGGTAGAAACAGTTTGTTCCTGCTGCGAAACAGTTTGTTCCTGCTGCTTTCTTCTGGATTATCTCCAGTTGGTATACATCTGTGTTTCAGTGCAATGCCCGAAATCAGATGCAATACTTCCACTGAGGCTTCTTTAGTGGCAAGTAGAGCAGAATAGTTTAATCCCTCTGTCTTACATCCAACGGTGCTCTTAAAAGCATCCCAGAATGAAATTTGTTCTTTTGCAGCAGCCTCATATACATTTGTGGCACATTATAACTTTTTGGTTCTTTTTCTGCCCAGTTGCTACCTGAACCATTTTAAATCCTCAGTCCCAAGTTCCCAGACTCTACTTGTCCTTTGCAAATCTCCATTTTGCTGCTTTCAAACTGAAGATGCTCATCTTGCTTTGAAATCCTATGTAGTCTTACAAATGCTGCACCTCTTCTCTAATACAGACGTGCTCTCTGCTTCATCAGTCACATCACCAGTGACAGTACTGAACAGAACATGGCCAAAAGCAGATACACCTGCTTGAAGTGCCCTCCCAGGCTAACCACAAAACATTATTAACTAGAGTTCATCTGAGGCTTTTCACTGTGTTCAAATACTAAAAGGAAAGGGAGCTTCTTTGACAGGAATAAATGACTTATAACTTCAGTATGTCTCAGTTTGATATCTTTGCAGATGGAAAGAAATTTCACCCAGGCAGTTGTATCTCTGGTTGCCCTAATACAAGTGTTATTTTGAATAAGTCTACTGCTTCACCTCTAAAGAAGGAACACATTGCCTTCAACCTGGATAAACTGCATTGCTTTCAAAAGACATAAAAGCTCTGAGAACTGTTAAGTGTTGGAAAAAACTATGGTTGAGTTTGTTGTGACCTTGAAGATCTGGACCTGGAAGTGCACTGACAGGCAGTGGGTGTACAACGAAGATATATTTAATGTAGCCTACCTGAGAGAGAGAGAGAGTGCAGCTTTCCTCTTTCTTGAGAAGCGCTTTCTAGAGCTTCTGTGAGACTTCTATCATCAGTTCAAGGCACAATGAAATTCATTAGTTTTTGCAAATTAAAATGTTTGTCACTGTTGGTGAATCCCTGACTAAAAGGTAAGGAATCAGAGCATGATATATTGCCACATAGATTGCTCCTTTCCTAATGCGACATTATAACAATGAGTTGAAAACTTCTGTTACTGAGAAATTAATACTTGGTGTTCAGGGGTAAGGGACAGTATTATGACACCTCAAGAGGTTTTCCCTCCTTGGTCAATTGTTCCTTTGTTCAGCAGGAGCAATCCTCCTTGGCCCTGGTTTCTCCTAGACATCCTTCTAAAGGCTTAATTGCAATCTGTGAAAGTGGAAACACGCTCCAAGTGGTATCGCTGCGTCTCATTCCAGTGTGTCTTTCGATTTACTCTGGAGGGAGCTCTGGAAATGTCCATGCAACTGTAAGTGTGCTTACAGAGAGTTAGTCTTTAAGCAGTAGATTAAAGAATTACCTTGTGTAATTTTGTTCTTCGTATTGCTGCTGCACAAATCTGTAGATATTTCTGTCAATCCCTCTTCCTCCTGAATTGTATTGTGAATGAAAGTGACACAGTGACCCTGGCTGGTCAATCGCTGTTGTGGCCCTCTTCAGTGTGTCTGAGACTAACTTGGCTTCCTCAGCATATTATAAAAGCACTCACAGAGTCACAGACAACAGAAACTGCTGCCCAGGTTTTTAAATGTCCACTCCTTAATCAATTCCAGGTTTTGAGTGTTCATTTTCAGGGAACTGCTGATGACCTCAGTTACCATTCGGTCCAATTGGCATTGAAGCTTTTCGATACATTACAAAATCAGGATGAAAGTACTTACTTAATCTGAGTACATAAAATCAGTGACCACTTCTGTCCCTGGTACAAATACAGAGTTGTGTTATTATGAACCTTTATGCTTGCAGTTAAAGGCAAGGGAAGCAATTTGTTAACACAAAACAGGCACTTCTTCAATGGCACTTGTAGGAACTGAAGTACAGTCCTTCTCTAGAACAGAGGGAAGACTAGTATCCATGCTGTGTTAGCCAAAGAAGCAGAGTAAACTGTGAGCAGAGGCTTTCTCACTTTAAAGAGAGGAGTCACGCTTAGATCAGGTAACCACGTCAATACAAAATATATAAAAGCTACTCTGGGCTGAACAATGCTCTCTAATATTGGGTACCGACAAAAATAGTCCAGAGAGAAAATATACCTTCTTTTTACATACATATTATGTAAGCCAAATGTTATTTCTCAATATTGCCTTTTTAAACATTATCACCCAGCTGTTTAAAAAAATCTGCACTGAAAAAAGAACTCACCAAGAAGAAAATGCAATGAAAGGTAGATCAAGGGAAGCTTAGAGCTTTCCATGGCAAAGTGGAGGAGAATGAAGCCAGCTTGGTACCTTGGGGCAGGCAGAATTCCCTTCATCATAAGCACTGTTTTACTTCACCTCAATGCGTCATGCTGGTGAATCCTGAGGTTAATTATTAGATTATTCTAAAACACATCAAAGGCTTTTGGAGGCTCCTGAGTCTTTACAATTTAATATGTTCATTTATCAGGTGCAAGTAGGAGAAATTAAAACTAATTAAATGATTTTTTAAAGACTTTCAAGGTTATCTATTATTTTGAAACTCCACACATTTGACAGTCTCTGTGATACTGCAGAAGCTGCAAAGTAGTGCTAAAAGGGACACCTGGGTTCCAATAGTTTACATGCTTTGAAATTGAGGATTAGTTGACATTTGATTTTTTTTATTAAAAATTCGATAGCATCAGAACTAACCTGGATATTCCTCAGGCCAGAGCAAGCACCCACAGAGGTCAATGGCTATCTTTGCAGATAGTTTTAGAAGTAATACTTCTTTATTTCCAACAAGTAGGCAATCCTCACCACTACTTAGATGAAGAATTTTTTTGCCTTCTATTCCAATACCATTTCAAAGGCACAGACCTCTGCTTTGAACTTCCAGATGCCTTGCTAACCACCATCTACTGACAATATAACAGGGGCAGAGTTCAGGAGTACAAAGAAATTACATGCAGCAACAGGAACCAAAATTTTTTCTGCTGTTTTTTTTTGCCCCGTGTCAAGGGCAGCAGGGAGAAGGGGTGTCCCCCTTCATTCCAAGAAGAATGTGCAACTAAAAGAATGAATAAGATCAAAATTATCTTCTACAGGCATGCAAAACACAGGTATATTCCTGTATGCATCTGGTCCAAAATACAGCAAAGGGGCTTACTTGATCAGTGGCAAGAGCTGAAGGAGAGGAAATTTGCTTAGTCCTGTCCCAGCAAGCTGACACAAGACTCTGCAAAGCAGCAGTTTGTAAAAGGAGATCTAAGAGAAACACAGAAGCTACTTTCACTTTAGATACCATAATTCCACAGAAAAAATTGGGTCCAGTTGGATTTTTCCTGAAATAACAGGGGACAAACAGAGAAACACAGTGGTCCAATCATAGCTTAAGTTGCTTATTAATAAGGAGCACAGGCCTCTCTGAAAAAAATCTAATTGCAGTGGATGGTTGAATCCTGCTGTAGTCCACGAAAGACTACTGAATTCTGATGTTTTTTGAAGAAAAGATGCTAAATAAAAGAAATTCATCCTCGGGGACATGCAATATAATTACATTTCTTGTTTGATAAGTGCAAAATCAATTCTGCAGTGTTTTACCTGCATTTTGCAATATTAAAAATGGCAGCAAAAGATTTTATTACTATTTAGTACTAGTTATAGAGGAGGGAGCTTGTTCATTCACTAAACTTAGCAAAGCATCTATACAGTCTAATTCTTCATGAGAATTTTTTAGTGTTATTTACTGCATCTGGGCAACTCTATAGACATAATGATGGACAGTGGTAACTCTGATGGAACTGTTTTAACCTGTTGCACCAGGAGTCTGTGAACTGAAGTGTCTCATCAGCTACGGGTGGATGTAAAGGGAGGCCTTTACAGGCAGCGTGAGAAGTGCGAGAAGAAACTGCTGATTAGTTTACAAAAGAAATCTGAAAAGTGGCTGGAGCATTTCCAAACACCGAATAATTTCAGTATTTCATCTTGTACATCCAAAATCATTGGACTCATCATTGAACATCCTGGACCTAAAATACAAGTGAAATCACAAAACCACAATAAAGACCAGGATAATACATTATTTCACTGATTATCTTTTTTGGAAAAGTTTCATTTTCTTCTTTTAATTACAAAATTTGAAATTGTTTACTTGTGCTACTTGATTGCAAACATGTATCTGGCTAAGTCATGGCTTATTTTTGGTTCTAATGTTAGAACTGAGTTTTGTTTTCCTAAACGGCTTGTGAAAGAGTGCGTGTCATTCACAATTATGAAGGAAAGTGTAGGTATTTGAATGAGAAAGCTGTAGAACCCTGTATACATGTATGTATGTATGTATGTATGTATTTATGTGTGTATGTATCTCAGGGGATTACAAACCTCAGTGTCACAACACAAAACAACATTTTTCCTTTAGCTCTGGTTTAGGAATCTACACTCGTAGGGCTGGAAATACTTGGGTCTACCCTGAGGGCCAGATACAGGTGACTGTTAAGCAGCCGTAGAGACACAGGTTTGAGGTCACAGATTTGTTAAGTGTAGTGAGTGCACTCAGGGCTGCAGTGGAACCCTGGTACCTCAACCCTCTGTGCTGTCTTTGTACACATATTAGGACAAATTATATCATCTTGGTTAGGACAATCTGCCTTCTATCTCTGCTGTATTTAGTTGTCAGTACTGCTGCCTCCTGTTTTCTTTTGTGCAGAAGGTCTCTCTCCATCCTGGTATGCCTCTGGAAGAGGCACCTGCCTGTTCTTTCCATACCTTTCATTTGAAGAAAGAGCAGCAAGCATTTTCATGACACTCAGGAATAACTCTTTGGTCCAGAAACTCCAGTCTCACCCCAAAGTGACAGAAATTTCCACTGGTTGCAAAACATATTGGATTCCCAGAACACCAAGATATTTCTGAATGATGTATCACACGTTAGGATGCTCAGCATGTTTCTTATATTGCACAAGCACATAAAAAACATTATATCTTCATGCTCAGACCTATTGAAATAAGCAGAGGACTCATTTCCTCAGCTGAACAGACAGAAATATCCACCAATACCTCAAACACTTTTTTGACTATTATGCTTCTGAACAACTTTAAATTCTTCATAGTGCTCAGATACTCACTTTATGGACAGGTAGGCTGCTGGAAATTACTAATGTGTGATTTCTACTGATCACACCAGCAAACAAAATATGCTCCTACTCAGCTGGCAATCTACTGCCTGAAAGAAGCATTAAACTTGGTTTCTGATTCAGTTCCTCAGTAGGTGTATCTCCAGGTAGAATTCCCTTCTCTCTCCTTCATCCTTCCGGCTATGGCAATATATACTCATTTTTAAATTTTAAATCTCTCACAATTTGAAAAGTGCTTTAGTTATGCTGAAAGAATAGATTTTATTTTTTTTTTTCTGGAAAATACTCTCCATTATTACCTTGTGCAGTAATCTTTGAGCTGTGGAAGAAGTCCCTGCTATTGCTCTGACTAATGACCTAAAGGCTCAACCTGAAAAGCACATTGGCAACCAGGTTTGTGCCCTTCTTCTCTTCTTGTAATCATTGTGAAGGAACATCTTGTGCAAAGGTCCACAGTGTCCCAGGGCTCTGTATTCCTCTACACAAAAATGGAAAATATCTGGGGAAAACACATCTCAAAAATAAATATCATATGAACGTTCAGTTACCAGAAACAGTAACTTGGTCCTCACTTGGCATTTTTGCAAGTGTGTGGAAAATAAACTCCAGAAGGTACCTGAACCTCTCGTAGCTGGTACAAGCTTATACTGGGCAATGGTGACTTGAATGACATGCCAAGTGATCTACAGCATGGGGAAGCAGACTGAATGCAAAAGTGTCTGTACTATCAGAAATTGATTTGACGACTATGTCAATTACTTTTGGCACTAAGCTTCCTGTGTGCTATTTTCTGGTTGATTTTTGGCCATCTGTGACTGTTTCCCTATCTATGCTTATTTTCTGAGGGATTTAGTGGATGCTTTGGCTATCATAAATCATTCAAATTTTTACCCCATGTGGAGTTTCTGCTTATACTGTTTGGGTCAGCTTTGATTATTCCTGCTCAGGTAGTAAATGCTGTTGCTGAGCAATAACATTAGTCACAAAAGAGCTCCCTCAAACCAATCTTGATTTGTGAGATACCAGATAAGAATGTAATTTGCCAGAAAAAAACCCCATCCCTTTAGTTTCTATACATTTTTGTGCAGTGTACTTTTTTTCCTGCAGCATGTTTTTGATCTCCAAGTTTCTTTCAGTTCTCTGGAGTTACCCATGCTAAATGGGCTGCTGCCTCAACTTTTGCATGCTAATGTGTCAGATATTGATGCTGTTTACACATCATTTAAGAGCTTAAAGACACAGATTTTAATGTTGCAGCATTTACAGATTCAAAGATGGTAGAGAGAATGCAATTTTGTCACTTACCGTCATTCCCTGTTTTGCTGTTTGACAACACAGAGTGGCAGTTTCACACTTATTTTATACTCTTTTTTTGACTAAGCATACTGGTAGTATCAGTTTTAGTTTTATTTTCTGAGACATGTCTGTGGAGTACCCCCAAAAATGGATTTAACATTTTTTTCTGCATTTGACTGTAGAACTGGAAGTATTGAATCTTGGAAGAGATGGAAGTAAAACTTCTAAAATAGAAGTTTGGAATTAACTAACTGCTAACAAAAAATACATAAAAAACCCTCAAAATGTTCAGTAATTTTGATTAAAAAAAAACATAACCCTTTTCTTTCCTAACTCAGTACTATATCCATGGTATAATATGGGGTCATAATTATACTTTCCTTCTAGTCTGTTGCAGAATCATCCAGGAAAGCAGATCGGCTAAGATATGAAATGGGGGAGAAAGAAGCTTTCAAGTCTTCTTTAGTCATTACAAAGAATGAAAATGGTACGACCCTCTTTTTTTCTGCCTTTGCAGATCACCTTTAAAGGTTCCTGTTGTCATCCATTCACTTCAATTGTGAGCAAGCTATTATCTTTATGGACTCAGGATGCTGGTTTCAGACTCACAGTCCCTAAGCAGTGATGTACGTCAAGTAATCTTTTATTTATTTATTTGAATGCTTCAGCTCCTGAGACTCAGGCCTGCCCAGCATTCTGACAATCAGGGTTAATTACTGTAATGGTTCTCTGGCAGGTCTTCCTTAAAACATCTTAGCAATATTGCAGTGCATCCAGGATGATGCTGATTGTTACCTGTACAGGACTTTGTCAGCATATTACTTCCACTTTATGCAGATTGGGCACTTGCAATTTGAAGTGCTCAAACCAATTTTTAGCACAGATAAGCAGCTTGAAAGACAGATTCTCTGACAACTTTCAAACCTCTGATCCGTGGATTTCTCCAGTACCTTCTTGTTTGTTTGATGCTCGAAGACTTACTTCGCTGAATACCTTATTGCTCCATCAGTCTGAAGGCAGCACATCACAGCATCTTTTCCTCACTTTGAATGTTCATGTGAGGTAAGTCTCAGTTTGACCAAGTTTGCCTAATTCTAAATGCCCTGACAAACAAGTTTTAGTCTGCTGACAGGAAGGGTCTTCCTGTCCTCCTCACTCATTTTTTTTTCCATAAGGGTGGCTTACTTTTACTGCACCCATTTTGCAGAACTCCACTACTTCCTTTGCTATCTCCACCTCTCGGTTTGTCCATGCAATGTCTCAGAACTCATGACCAGACCCTTAAATTAAAACAAATCCTGACTGACAGTAGACAAAGTCAGTAAGATACAGGTCTGCTAAGCACTGACCTGCTGAGAGGTGGAGTTAAAGCATGGGGGAGTCCAAGTGACTGTGAACTGACCCACTGAGAATTGCTCAGAGGATGTATTCAGATGACTCTGCCACGGAGTGACAGCCTGCAGCTGAAAGCAGTGGCAAGGCCATTTCAGGTGGACACATCACAAGACTTTCAGTCGCAGGCTTATCAAAGGAAATGTTTTCGGTTCTGTGCATTTTGACCAGGTTCTTGACATCAACAAACCTTAGCCTTTTGTAGGTAGGAATAATCTGGGTTTTCAGAATAGGGTCTGTACACGCCTGTGAGGCAAGTGAGGATCTGCCTAAGCTAAACAGTGGGGAGAGCTGAGCAGAAGCCAAAGAGAGTCAGGCTGGCACAGGTTAGAACAGCCGAGTGGTTGCTCTAAATTTTGTTCTGTAAAATTAAGCAGCTAAGAAACTCTACCAACAGCTGGTAATGGCTAAATTTATCACTGAGAGTAAAAGTTATTCTTGTTTGCTTTAACTTTTTCTAAGGTAGTCCTTTTTATTTAGGGACATGCCCACCTATTTGTTTGCCTTCTGAAGTGTTTTACACCACCAGTGCACAAACAAGGAATGAAGATGTGATCCAGAAATAGTGCCACTGTGCACCTCCAACCTTAAAACTGCATTTTCAAGCTGTTTGCGTAATTACATGCAAAATAACACAAGTAATGTCGTCAAGTATTAAGTTTCAGCCGAGGTGGCCTCCTTACATCAAATTTTTCTACAATTGACCTGTAAATAGTCTTCGTGGTTAATTTCCTGCTTATAAAATTCAGTTTGTTGCATTCAAATCAAAGTATAAGAAATAATAGAGGATAGCTTTTGGTCATCTGAGTAAACAATTAACATTATGTAGCCTTTCAGTTGTGCCAGTATACTAGATCAAGTTGTTAAGTCAACTGATAATTTGACTTCAATGATATTTAGCAAGTTAGCTAAAGACATAGGAATGACCAGTGAGGAAGATGAATGAAAAGTGACTAAATATATTTGTGCAGGCAGAACAATATACACCAACATCTCAGCTTAAAGATAGATGGGTCTTGGCTGTACCTGTGGATCTAATTGAGAACAAAGGACAAGTTCATTTCATGGTGCATGTCCATTTCTTAGGAATCAAATGTGAGGATGAGTCGTTTTTATGTAACAAAAAAGAAAAAAATACTGTCTTATGTTTGAGCACAGCTATGATGTGGGAGCTGAAGAATTCAGGCTGGAATTCCCTAAAGAACCCTGCCCCCCCATCCGAACCCAATAAAATTCCAAGGGCTGTAGATGTCTAAGTCCTTTCAGTTCCTTTGAAAATGCCAATTTCAAGGTCCAGAGACAGTTTTGATTTATACTGAATAAAAGTGGTGTGATCATGTCCCATCTGTAGCCAACTGCAGGTGACCAGAACTGTGCTGGGAGGGGTACTTGGATACATTTTAGACAGCAGAAGGAAAAATGTTAGAGTAGACTTAAGGGAAAAAAAAAAAAAAAGGATGGACAAGTGAAAAATTTATATATTTTTTTCTGGTGTCATACTGGGAGAGAGATTCATGATTAGTGTTTTTTAAAATAGGGCACCAATTTACAGTCTACTTCTAGAATTTCTTAGGTCAGTTCCTCCCTCTCCACCCCAGCTCAAACTACCTTTTTCTTTCTTTAATTATTCACAGTTTTAACACAGTTGAATGTTCAAATAGCTTGTACATGGAATACTCAAAGATTTGACACACAACTTATTCTGATGTTGTACAATACACGAGAGTATTATTCATTAAACTAGTATGCCATGATAAATGAAGTTCGATACATTGTAAGTATATAAATATAACAATTAATAAGGCTGATTTAACCAACTGTATTTCATACCCAGGAAGACACTAAGGTCAGGAGAAAGTATCTTCCTTGATTCCCAGTTGAATATATATCATATTGGTTTGCTTTCAGGTGTTCTACAGTAACCTGAGAAAAGAAGAGCCCAGAAACACAAAACAAGTAGTTTTGCCCTAAAGTGTTAATGATTATCTACTGGACACCAGTGCACACTCTCTTGTTCATTGAAAGGGTGAAGCAAGACTGCAGTTTAAACACAAATGTAAGAAACATAAGTTAATAGGCTTCTTACAAAGGTTGCCACGGGATAAGAGTACGTAATCAGATCAACTGGTCTTTTGTAATCCACCCAATTCCTGACCTTCTATGTATTTTTGAATCAGAGTCTACTGTAAAGATTTTCAGTAAAAGAAGTTGCATCTACATGTAATGGGAGTTTGGGAAAAAAGCAAAAATCTGGAAATAGAAGGAAAATGCATTTGGGGAACAAAGCAATGGCAAAGGACTGAGGACTGTTATGGAAGAAAGAATGAAACTCATGCAAAGATCTAGTGTTATCTCACAGTAAACCCTGAATAAAACAGTCATGTTTTTTGGTTAATACTTTGATCAAAATACTTCTGTTTACAGTTGATGCATTTAGGAGAGCCTTTAGGAGCAGCCTGAGACATATAAGTGCTTTAGTGAAGTACCCTGTAACCTCCCTAAAAAAAAACTGTTAAAGAAACAGGATCAGAGAATAACTGACTGGAAGGGATCCCCGGAGGTCTTTAGTCCAACCTTCTGCTCAGAGCAGGCTCAGCTATGAGATCAGACCACATGTCTCAGGGCTTTATCCAGATGGCTGTTGCAAACCTCTAGGCATGGAGGTTGCGTGAGCCCCTAGACTTCCTCTTCTGCTGTTGGGCTATCCTCGGGGTGGAAAAGGTTTTCCTTATATCTCATCTAAACCCCTCTTATTTAAATTAATCAAAAAAAGCATTAGCGGCAGGTCAGAGGAGGTGGTTCTCCCCTTCTGCTCTGCTCTCATGGGACCCCACCTGGATTACTGTGTGCAGCTGTGGGACTCCCAACTTAAAAAAGACCTTAACTGTTAGAGCGAGTCCAGAGGAGAACCACAAAATTGGTCAGAGGGCTGGAACACTTACCATATGAGGACAGCCTGAGAGAGTTGGGGTTGTTCAGCCTGGAGAAAAGAAGGCTCTGCAGAGACCTGATGGCAGCCTTCCAGTACCTGAAGGGGGCTACAGGAGAGATGGGGAGGCACTCTTTATCAGGGAGTGTAATGAGAGGACAAGGGGTAACAGTTATAAGCTAAAAGAGGGCAGATGTAGATTAGACATTAGGAAGAAGTTTTTCACTGTGAGGATGGTGAGGCACTTTAACAGGTTGCCCAGGGAAGTTGTGGATGCCCCATCCCTGGAGGTGTTCAAGGCCAGGCTGGATGAGGCTTTGAGCAACCTGGGCTAGTGGAGGGTGTCCCCGCCCATGGCAGGGGGGTTGAAACTCAATGATCTTTAAGGTCCTTTCCAACCCTAACCATTCTGTGATTCTATGAAATGTGTACTCGCTGCCATTTTTTCTCCTGCCATACTGCTGTTAGCAGCCTGTCTCTGTCTTCCTGGTGACCTCCTCATGAGTACTAGAAGGCCCTGCTTAAGTCCCCCAGAGCTTTCCCTTCTCCAGGACAAACAAGTCTGGATCCCTTGGCCTCTCCTCCATTGGGCAAATGCTCCAGCCCCTGATCATCTCCGTGGGCCCTCACTGAACTTGCCCCATTTGATCAATGACTTTCTTGTACCAGGTGGCCCCAAACTAGACACAGTACTCTAGGTGCCATCTAAGGAGTGCTGAGAAACGAGGAATGATCATTCCCCTTGATGTACTACTGGCCATGCTGCTCTTGAAACAGCCCAGCATGCCACTCGCCTTGTTGGCTGTGTGGGCACACAGCAGGCTTGCAGCAGGGGTGCTCCCCTGCCCAAGCATCCCCAGCTCGTGTCTCTGCAAGGAGTGAACAAAGCGCCTCTCTGCAGTACTTGTAACCCTGCTTCTGAATCAGGAATCCTGAGCTGAGCCCTGAGCTCAGCTGACAGCTCCAGACACGCTACCTGGTGGCTGAAAAAAACTATGCTTATCAGCTTCTGAAGTGTGCAGTCGTCTTTAACTTAATGCTAGGGACAACAAAAAGCCACTTTCTTCCCTCTAACCGTATGTTGTACTTTTGCCTAGCTCATCCCACTCCCACAGTTGTTTAGTTTTGTTTTTTTCCTCATCTGGCAGACTGTAAGCAAGGCACTTTTTAGAAGTTATAGCACGTGAACTCTACACCCAGGAAATGTTTAGAGGTACCTGAAGCTAAAATAGACCGTTTTGAGCTCAGGAATGGAAAACATGCATGCTGCCTGAGAATACTGGGTGTTGTTTTTTTTTTTAAGAGACTGGACTCTTTTCATAGGTTCAGCCACAGGAGTTACAGCTAAAAAACCTTTAACTCAGTAATAGTCTGCCTAGGATGTAAGGTATAATACTTCACTTAGAGCTGTCACAGCTCCTGGTGCCTGAGCTGTCCCTATAGCACACAGCAGTCACTTCTGTGCAGTGTGGACATATCAGTAGTTTGTATGAGATATATCTCAAGTGGGTTGTAATGCCTTCTGGGTAGCTGCTGGAACTAAGAATGAGCTAATATACTCTCTCCCTCTGCCAGACTTATTAGTTTAGAATGAGTGCTGTGCAGACTACAGCTACGTGTCTGCCAATACAGAGATTTGGGTTTTGCACTTGGCTCAGGGAATGAGTTGGATGAGATCAAATCTGCCTGAAAAAATACTCTGTAGATGTACCCTACCACAATCTCATAGCTAAATTAAGATACACTGCCTGTAGTATATTTTTCCTTCCCAATTAATTGTAAGTTTTTGCTTATCTTAAAGGAACAAAGTGAGTTTTCACACTGAGAAGTGTACCCCTTTAAACCAGAATCTTACTGTGTGTCATAGTTTCTCTTTCTTCCTTTTACAGACCTTTAGAGAGAGAACTAAGCCAAAAATCACAAGGTCCCCTGTTAATTTGAACAAATTTACATCAGAACTTGAACAAGTTGCCTGCCGAAGACTGAACTCTTCCTGTGCTTATATCCGTGCAAGTGTTGCCTCCACCTCCCAAAATCCAGAAATACCCACCCGGCTGATATAAACTGTAGCTTTCGCTTCCTCCCATGCACAGGGACACGTCTAGCTCTTGGAGGCTGTTAGCCAGATTGAAAGTAGGTGAGAGAACTAAAAAGGGTCTGGGTACACATTATCTTGTTACAGTGGGCCGCCTACACCACATGAGGAGGTGACTCATGAGTAAGCAACTGTTTCATACAGGAGTGACTCTTAGAAGTATTCTGCAAAAATGTTTTCTGGCATTCTGCTCATGATGGGGAAGCTCTTCATGGCTTATGTCAGTGCCATGTCCACAAGGAACTATTTGTCCTTCAGAGTGCTGTGTTTAGAACGTACACCTGATGTCATTTAAGTATCGGCTACAAATTGCATGAATCTGCTGGTATATAACCCCAGCCTTGGGTGGAAATAATGCAATGTATCTCTGAGTTTGGGAAGAAAGTCTGATGTGAATTTTAACTTAAAAAAAAAAAAAATTCTTGCTTATAAACAAACCCCCAAAGTTGCCACCCAAAATTCGGCAGAAAATTTCTTTCCCTTCAGTGAATATGGTTGTTATCAAAAAATGTACTCTTTTCATTCACAGCAAATTTAATGAACACTGCTTTCTCTCACTGGAGAGGAAGAGCTGTAGGTCAGAGTTGGTTAATAAAACAGGACATGTACTGAATAAATGCTGAATATTCAGCTGAATAAGTGTTATTCTGTGACCATAAGATCTAATTATGTCAATACAAATATTTTGTCACGAAGTAAAAAGAAACGTTAATAAAATTCAAGTAGCTCAATGAAAAGAAAGTGATGTTGAAACTAGAGGACATGAAAGTTGAAATAAACAAATGAAAAAAAGTTTATTTCAATGCAGTTTTGTTTCATTTTTAAACTAGTCATTATTATAGGTAAGATAAATGGAATTTCAGAAAAGAAGATAGATCCTTGCCTTTCTCAGTGTGCGAAACAGAGCATTCAATAGCACTTTCCTAAGATTTTTTGAAAGCTGCCACTTATTAAATCTTTCTTCCTCTTTCTAAATAAATTCATTGATTCTGGAAAGTACTTGGCAGTGTTTAAAATCCCACTCCCACTGACTCTAAATAGAATTTTGTCATTGACCTCAATGGATGAAAACTTTACTTTGCTTCTGAAAATCTTGCCAATAATAGCAAGATCATTTTATGACTACATGCCCATAATCAACCACTTATGAAACTTCCTACGTCTTGAGTCTTTTTAATAGCAGAAAAAGTCAATAAAACTTAACAGAGCTCCTGTACAGACACAAACATTTCAAATCTCTATCTGCAAATGTTAGCCCTCGGAAGAGGTTCTAATCAGCCCCAGCAATCTTCCTGGTTTACATCCAATCAAACGTTTGACTTTGAAACACTGAGTGTTTGCAAGAGATTACTGAGAAATGATTGAAAAACTAAGAACTCTGTATAGGGTGTTTTACACAAAACTTTCAAACCAGCGAGAAATTTGAGAAAATCATGATGTATTTGATGAGCCACAGTGGACAGAGACTTATTTTATCAAATGAATTTTTCTGGATTGTTTATTAGCTCTAGAGTCAAATAGTACCAACCAGAGTCTGTAAAGTAGATGTGGCTGGTGATAACTTTTTAAAGATTTTGGAAAGAAAGAGATGATGTTTCCCATACAAATAGAGATGTTAAAGTGTTTCAAAACATTGTTGGATAATAAAAACATAACCAGCAAGCAGCTCTTCAGAACTTGTCTTGACAATGAAAAGGGAAATAGAAAAAGCAGGATTGTGAGAATTTGTCTGCAAGTTTCCCATAGGAATACATAAGCGTTAGTTAAAGAAGGGCCTCTTCCCGTTATTGCCCTGCAGCATGATTAAATTGCTCTCACAGGGGCTGGATAGGCTCTGCATGGCCTTCTCTTTCAGAAAAATCATCTTCTGCATCTGCACTGCAACCCAGAGTTTCCATTTTTACTAGAATTGTTAGAAAAATGATTTCTTATTAGTAATCTTGGACTTGTACCCTGATGTATATAAAACTCTTATTAAGAGATTTAATTTCCATACTGAAATGTAAGTATAGAAGTTTGCTTTGCTAAAAGTAGCATGTAAAAAAGGAAGACAGTCCAGGAAATGGCAAGCCTTTAAAGGCCATCAGTATTCTCCTCTGTATTTGAATTATGTCTAGCAGTAGCATATTTTCATCATAGTTGGATCTCTGTGGCTGGTTAAGCACCTGTTAATCTGTTTTGTCAATTTGCCCTCATTCCCAGATGATGTTACTTGACTTAATGCTCAGCTGAATGTCTTTATAATTTTTCCTTATAGCAGTACTCTATATGATAGTGAGCTATATGCTCTGTGTTTACATCCATCACTCTTCCTTTTTTTGTCATGTACATATGCTGTTAAGAATTTCAGTATTTTACCTTAAATTCAGTCTTGCTTCCAGACTTCATAACCTCAGTAGAATCAGGTGTAGGACTCCAGTGAGCTAAATTTGTGTCTGAGTCAGCACATGGAAATTCCTCTGAACTCTGGGATTCCTGCCAGCATTTTCAGTATTGCTTAGCAGCTTTCTGTCAAGCAACTTTGAATACAAACATCAGCTTCTACAGGCACTACCTCTCCCAGTTTTTGCAGATTTTTCAATTACTCTGTACAGTGAAGAAGCCCATGAGCTATAAGAGCTGATGAAACAAAATTCTGTAGCAGATGTAAGGTCTGTGTTTCTAACAATGTGAGATTTGCATTTCTGTTTTTTCTTCTAATGCTTCTATTCATCATAGATCACTGGCTTTGCTTTCTGTCTTATCCATTAGTCACACTGACTTGGCATTTCTAACATGCTCCTATACGGACGAACATTCCTACTACCTTCAGGGTTCATACAACCTCTTTATATGCAGTGATAACTGCTGGGGGTAGGCAAGAAAGAGGATTCACCAAATACTTCCCTTCTAGAGAAAACTCTCTTGTGAATATAAGCTGCCAATTTCTTTAGTAATATTTGCAACCTTTTTTATGAGCAAACCAGCTGAAAGCATTGTTATTTGAAAAATATTAATAGAAAGGAAGAAGCATCTACTTTTAATAGGAATACATATTGAGGAGATTATTCACTCTGTACCAGTTTTAAAAAGCCTTTTTATTATTCTCTAAATAAATTAGGGGTGGGAAAGGGCGAAGGAAAGGCATGGTGTTCACAGATAACATGAATGTAGTTCATCTCCTAAGTATGATGCTTAGGTTATCATGACAAATAACACCATGTGATCATTCATGATGAAGGCAAAAAATAGCTACCATGGCTATTAGTTTGCACATGTAGTACAAGTTAGAATTTATTTTTGATGAGATAAATACAGACTGTGCGTGTCAGCCTAACATTGTCTGATAAAAAGTGGTTTTATCCAAATATTTGGCACAGGGAGCATTAACCCTGGAGTAGGCTTAATGTGTGCCCATTTGATTTTATATAGAGCTTCCATTTTTCACTCCGACTCCAGACAGAGACTTCCCAAAAGAAACCAACTAACATAGCACTACATAAAAGTATTGTCTTCCACCCAGGTGCTGATTCTCCTTCATCACAATAATCAAGCTAATCTCAGAGGGTTCATCTAGTGTTGGAACACAGGGATACAGGCTCTTTAGGAAGGACAGGCAGGGGAGGCGAGGAGGGGGTGTTGCCCTCTATGTCAAAGACCAGCTGGAGTGCGTGGAGCTCCATCTGGGGGCAGATGAGGAGCCAACAGAGAGCCTGTGGGTCAGGATCAAAGGGAGGGCAGGGACAGGGGACATTGTAGTGGGGGTCTGTTACAGGCCGCCTGACCAGGGAGAGCAAGTGGATGAGGCCCTGTATAGACAGATAGGAGCAGCCTCACGCTCACAAGCCCTCGTCCTCATGGGGGATTTCAACCACCCTGATATCTGTTGGAAGAACAACACAGCCCAGCACAGGCAGGCCAGGAAGTTCCTGGAATGTGTCGATGACAACTTCCTTCTCCAAGTGATAGAGGAGCCAACCAGGAGAGGGGCTATGCTGGACCTTGTTCTCACCAACAAGGAAGGGCTGGTGGGGAATGTAAAGCTCAAGGGCAGCCTGGGATGCAGCAACCATGAGATGGTGGAGTTCAAGATCCTCAGGGCAGTGAGGAGGGTG
>WKFP01015041.1:629697-733234 GCA_011057875.1 Pterocles orientalis
TCTTTGTATATAGTATTATTTCTAATATTATTGTAGTTTAGTTATTAAATTGTCCTTATCTCAACCCACGAGTCCTCTTTGCCATTTACCTCTTTAATTCTCTCCCCTATCATTGGGTGGGGGCAGGGACTGTGTGAGCGGGTGTGTGTGGTTTGGCCCCCAGCCAAGGGCCAACCCATCACAGGAGCAGAGTCATAGAAAAACATTAGTAGCTGATCAAAAGAAAAAAAAATCCTACCCCATGAAGATTCATTCTGCTGGACTTGCAGATGGAATTCAACAAACACAAATTTTTGAAATTATTTTAATACTGTTTGAAGTTTAAATTACAGCACAAACTTTACTATGATATTGTTCTTGATATCTAGATAATTATATACTGTCTGCATCTCTCATATTTCTGTGTCTTGATAACTTACTACTGTTCTGTTATAACCTGATCATTTTCCTGGAGTTTTATTTTTTATAATTTATAACGTTTTTATTTCATAGAAAAATATTATACTATTATGTGCTGGGCTGAATCATATTTTTAAGCTTCACCAATTTTCAGTGCTTACAATTAATTAAATACAATGTATTCAAGCAGACAAATTTGAAATGGTACTGAATGATCTTTTAATGTTAACTCTGTGTTTTATGGACTTATTTTCCTTGTATGCACTTTAAATATTTTATTGTTTTCTTTTATAACTGCTTTTATGTGATTTCACAACAATAGATTCCTGGGCCCATTGTCTTATAAATTAGATCAGCATACTATTGTTATAAATATTGCAAGTAAATACTGTATCACTCTGTTAATATAAATAGGTCAGCATTTCATTTATAGTTTACAATTCTATTACCATCCATTAGACTTTTAGACATGGAAAATTTTATCTCAGATCCATTTTTTCATCCTTTCAACTAAGGCAATCATATAAATATTATGCCATGTTCTTCTACATTATGTTTAAACAAATAGGTTATTATTTTTCCAAAAGACTCAGTCGTGTTTCCTGTTACATTTTCATGTGTTTCTGTAAGCACTAATGTATTTTATTAACTTTTAAAATCTCCCAAATCCTTCATAACTCCTACTGCTTGCTCTTAAATGCAACCAACACTATATTTAAAGAATAGTAGATATAATCCATTTACTTTATTGAAAGTCTATTTATAACTTTCTTCAAGGCTGAATCACACTTTTGGAAGTTTAATTTTCAAAAGGGCCACACAGACAAGAGTTTAAGGACACATTCTTGTTCCTTGCTACCAAAACCAAATTTTCTAGAAACCTCACACTGTATGTAGGTACCTAACCAGTGGGAACATTTTTCCAAAGCACATTGGTGTATTTCTACATCAGTTATCTCCCCCATTTATTAAATACTTATCCAGAAAACACTTTATACCATGATAGCACAGGAAGCTCATCTTGTCCGATGTCCTCATTTGGCTGCTTGTTTTGTTGTCTAACTGAGAACAGAGCTCCTTAGCAAATTCTGTAGAGCTGCATAATGTCTGGAGCTAGGCTTGCCTCCTGTGTTGGTGAGGTCCTCCAGGTCACAGTTGCATGTTTGTTTTCTCCATCCAGTGGGTAATTTGGTTTTTAATAATGTTTTTGACCCCATTTGCAGATTGCGTGCCATGACTAGGAAGGGATGGGCCCTACAGTAAGTAATTAAGTCTGCAGGAGCAGGCCTGCTTATTTTTCATTGCAGCAGATAATCAGAATGCTGTTGCTCAAGTGTAAAATGCAGAAATTAATGATCCTATATAATGCAGATTAAAGCTTTCATTTAAAAAACTATCAGTGCAGAAGAACAAAAGTAGGGAGCCCTGCACCCACTTTGGAATTTCAGTGTATGATATCTCTAACGTATTTGCAGGAGCTGCCTGAATACAAACCAGAACAAAATTCAATCATGTAACAGTTTAAAGAAATTATCAGATCAGAACTCTAACTATGCAGCCACCCTCATTGCTACTTAGTAAAAAGGCGTTGTTGAGTATAAACATTCTCCAGTAGGATTTATAACTTTCAAGTTTTTATAGGTTTAAAAAAGCAGAAGGATCATCTTCCGTAAGTAGAACAAAATTGTGTATTACAAAGAACAAAAACGAAAGATAATGTTTTTAGCTCCTTAAAAGGCTTGGCTTCAGAGAAAAAGATTTTTATAGAAGAGTGACAAATTACTCTGAATCCCACAAAATATATTTATGTATGTGCACAGGCTTCTAGAAACTGAATGTGTTGCCACTGCATTGTAGTAAGTAGTCTTACAGTGTGAAAGCAGATTGGGATCCCATTTTGCCAGGTGCTATACAAGAAGAAAACATGGTAATACAGTATAAATAATAATTGTACAGACAAAGATATCACATCATATTTCTATTGGTTCTGGATTGAT
This sequence comes from Pterocles orientalis, assembly GCA_011057875.1. Lineage (NCBI taxonomy): Eukaryota > Metazoa > Chordata > Aves > Pterocliformes > Pteroclidae > Pterocles > Pterocles orientalis. Next base: position 632,094 of record WKFP01015041.1, read on the forward strand.
TGCAGATGACATATAAAGGCATTTAAAGAGGGAGACTGGATAAAAGCATATGACATATGTAAAGTAGAGGTGATAAAGAGTTCAGAAATAGGAAAATACTAATTTCTGCAGATTTCCTTTAAGTGATGAAGAAAAAAATAGAGAATTTAAAAAGTTTTCTCCACATGAGACAGAAAATACTCTCAAACAGATAAATCATTCAGTCAGTGTCATGAAATGCCTGTAACATCCCCACGATTTAGGAAGGTGACTGAAGAAAGAAAGGATTTTTCTTCATTTCCTGTATTATTTAAATACCAGTAATTGTAGACTGTTTCTTTCTGGAGATCAGCCTACAGTTGCAAACTGCTTTTCATTTCTCTGACTAGGCTTACTGGAACTGTTTCCTTCTACAAAGTCATAATCTTTTTATTTCACAGAAATAGTGTGAGCATTTCCCCTTTACCAAATGTCTTTGGATAGTCCTTAGTCCTATTGCCCTGACCCAAAGGGGATTGGGCATTTTGCCTGTGCAGAACTCATTGCAAGTATGGGCCCAAGGGGAGTCTCCTCACCTCACTAAGTGACCTTTAGATAAGAAATTTCATCCTTGTACCAGTCTCTCATTTTTGTCTGGAACTACCTAGGAACAAGAGAACCAGAAATCCCTAAATATAAAAATGTTTTCTAAATGACAGCCTATCCTTTTGCCATGTAACAATTTCTCAGTGGTAATAACAGTACACGTCTTTTTTCTTTTCCACCAGAATAACTGCATTTACCTCGCCCTTAATAATTCATTACATAATCACTGTGGATTTGAAGAAGAGAGGATGAACCCTACCAAGAAGAGAATCTGACACCTACAGCCATATACTTTCTTCTCACCAGTAGACCTCACAAATGGCATTTTGTGCTACTTTGCTGTATACACAAAGATGGAAAAAAACTTGAAGAATCAAGTTTCCAGTGTGATTTAACATATACTTTGACCAGTTGTTTCTGCTAGAGCTTGAGCAATCTCCCTGTCTCTGAGAACCTACAAATCTCTAACGACTCTGCTGTGGATGATCAGATGAGTAACACTCAGACAGAGACTAATCTGGAACCAAGATAGATACGTACACTTCTATACCTTTTTTTAACTTTAACCTTTATCTTCCTGATCTACTGGTGATCATTTTGTTTTGCAGAGTTAACAGGTGAAAAAAGGAGCAGAAAGTGATTTCCCACACAGACACTCTCCCCGGCCCCCCATGCACTGCTCATTCTGTCACAGTGATGTCTGAAACTCATTTTTGCCTGAAATTTACCATTTCAGTACAATGCTGAACTTCAGTAGGAAACCATTGTAACATGTCTAGAATGGCGTCTCTTGCGCAGAATGACCTTATCTCCATACACACTGCCTGACTCAGGATAAGAACAGACATCTCTTCCACAATTCTTGTATACATTTTACTAGCCGTGAAATGTCGAGGCATTGGTCTTGGCTTATACATCAAAATGCCGAGAGTTTTATACTTATGAAGTCTATTGCGGGCCCATGATTTTGCCATAATAAGCACGGCAGCGAAAGAGAACCAATACCATACTCTTCAATTTTCCCTTTAGCAGCAACACTAGAGCAGGTTTTGCTTTGTGCGGTGTGATCGATTCAAGGGATTTGCGTGCAGGGTTCTGTAGGTCAAGTTCGATTGCTGAAATTCCAGAGTGTCAAGATGTCAGAAAAACTGCAAACCACATTTGGAATGTTATTAATGAACTCACCCTGAACACTGGGCAATCAAAAACGTATGGCTCCTGGAAACACATTTTGAAATTACTATTTCTTAAAGGGAAACTTGGTAAAAAGGCAAAGAGGAGATTTAAAACAAACTACAAATGCAACATTTGCTACAGAGTGCATTAAGTTCAGCTCTGGTTCATATCCGCCATGCTACAGAAAAGGTTGCTTGTATGATATTTTCAATCAAATTCAGAAGAAAAAAAATAAACAACAAAGAAGAACACATACAGTGTTGCAATATCTGCAGTTGTCTGGCGCAGACTGTCACATATACAAGTTCAGTCCTGAGCAAAAACTGTTATCACCTGTCTCAGACAGTATCAGGCTTTATTTAATCTTAGAGCAGACCCAGATTATCTCAAAAATCTAGAAGATCCCTTCCTGAGTAAGCCTTGGTACCCTCCCACAGGGAAGGTACCATCCAGACTGGGACAAAAGTTGAATAACTGAAATTTCCCAGCACACATTATATACATTAATATGGGAGAGGAACTGCTTCTTGGGGGAGGTCCAAGGTGAAGGAGATCAGGAGCTTGAAGGAGAAAGCAGAAGTCTGGGAAGAGGAAGCAGAGGGTGGAATACAGGGAGAAACTGAGACTCCTATAACCCAAGGCAAGGGAGATGGAGTCTGGGTTTGTGGAAGGAGAGAAAAGTGGAGATCCTCACCCATATTTCTTTGAACCATCACTGCAATCACCTTAAATCTCAGTGACCCTTTTGTTTCACCAGTACCTGCCCGTCCTACTTACATAGACCTTCCCAGCTCTTTGCCTCACTCCAGACCTCCAAATCTGTCACTGCTCCTTGCACTGAGAATTTGCTTTGGCCCCACATGGAAGTTAACTTTGCCTATACTACCGAGAAGCCTAGCAGAATCTCCACTGGTAGGGAAAACTTCAACAGCAAAGGTAGCTATAGTCTTGAAACACTGAGGAAATTTCAAAGGGCTTTTCCGAGAGCTGGCTGCCCGTTCTCCTAGAAATGGCTGAGATCTTCCATTCCAGACACTCACACGGCTTCAGTGTTTGGTCCCACTTGCAGCTGTTCCCAGAACAATTTAAGTCTTAAGAGCCTCAGAAGAGTTCAGACACTGCCCTGGCTTAGAGTGTCTCAATGCAATTTTGTGTGAGGAGGCAATTCAGTAAAACCTTCTTGGGAAATGAAATCCCTGTTTCACAGTCTCTCCTGGATTGAGTACTGACCCCATGGACTTATAGCTTAACCCTACCCTTTCCCCAGGCTGGGGGCAGGATGGGCCTCTGGGACTCCATTCTGACTCTGTTAAAGCACCAACACTGCTCTTGGGCATGAAAACATCATTTTGCACCGTTTTATTCGTACCTTCCCCAGACCAAACTCCTGTCAGCTTTGCTCATCCTTCTTTGGTGACATAACGAAGGTGGTTTTGTTTTCAGGAAGGCAGGGTCATTCTCTGCTTCAGTTCCCCTCAAGGTGAACTGCACAGGTATCTTTGAAAACATCTGAAACTTAATCTGTTGCAGGATTCCCATCATCACCCTCTCAGCTAGCTCATATCTGTAGCTAAGAGATTGCCTGCTCCCTTATCGTTCCTGTACAGCCCTGCCTTGGAAAAGCGGCTTGCTCTGGGTGGAAACCATTTGTTTGTCCACAAACAGTCCACTTGAGATGACTAACAGCCCTCTGCTGTTAGTCCTGGGTTAGGGTTAGTTCAGAATGGTACAGGGAAACCTCGAGCAAACAGAGGTCTCAGACTGAGACCTGAATCACACAGAGCCCAGGCAGAAACCTTAAGCTGCAGACAGCAGCTCCAAACCTGCAGCGACCCATCCTGCAGTGGGAATGGGGAAGGAGTAAGGAGCCCAGAGCCTGCTCGGCTGCCTGCTAAAGACCCTGCAAGGCAGCAGTTGCAGAACCAGGGACATGGGCACCGGGGACTCCTGGCTGTAGGGAAGCCTGAGAGGAAAACCTTGGGATTTCATTATTAGATACTATATTAGATGCCACTAGATTCTATACATTTGTTTTCCTGTTCAACTAATATTGATTTTTCTTAGTGTCACCCAAAATCTCAGAGTAAGGGAGTAGGAGAGCAATCTTTGTGCCTCTATGCTGGCTGCTAATGCTCCACTAAAAATCTAGCTCACCCTTTCACTCAGTGTCATCGAGCCCAGCAGCAGCTGGGCTACCACTAATCACACTGTGCTTACTACTCTGCCTGTAGATAACTCCACACATCCTCCCTCTATTATTTTAAAAGACAGATTTATCTGTGTGTGTGTGTGTGTGAGAGAGAGGGAAAGAGAGTGAAAGCAAATGCCAGAACACCTTTTTCCTTATTATTTCCCTTTCTTATCATTTAGTACTTTGAAAGAAAATCCAAAATAATATACTCCTGCCTATTTTTTACAGTTTCCTCATTGACAATAACAAAGTTCTTGTTAAATCTGGAACGAGAGTTTTATAGTTTTTGCCAGAGGCAGGCAAATAAACTTCTTTCAATTTTGTTTAGAAACATGAGCTAAGCAGGGGGGTTTTGTTGGATTTTTTTCTCAATAATCAGCCTCATTTTTTAAAACCTCGTCATATTTTTGTACAGGGAACAAAAAAGTAAACTCAGCTTTTCAGCTAAAAGACATGGATATCATTTGCAAAAATGAAAAGAGAAGCCAGTTCACAGAGCTCACCACTTTGCACAGTCATTCATAAAGTGACCACTTTAAGAAACCTTAAGTGTTTTACTTGAGTAAAATTGCATGTCAGCAGTCACACCATATGTGAAGGAGATTTACAAGAGGGAAAACATTCTATGCGCACTGACTAAAATTCAACACCTTTCACAAACATTTCAGGTTGTTTGAAATTGTTCCAATTTCCATTATCTTGTACAGTCACAGCATTTAGAAACAAGAAAAATTGGAGTAAAATGCAAAGGAAGTTAAAATGTCAGAGGTCTCCAAAATAAAAGCAGTGTAAAACAAAGAATATCAAGCAAAAATATCTCAGTAAGCTTTCTGCACAGCAGTTACAAATGAGGTTTCATCAGGCAGTGTATGTAGCCAAAGCTGCTCTTATCACTTGGGGGTTTTTTTGTTTTTATTTTTCAGTGAGCTGGAGACCAATCTTAATTCTAACAAAACTTTAAAGTATAGGTGTGACAGGGGAAGGTCCTGTGTGTATTAAATTTCTCTTAAGCAGTTTCAACAGTGTGTTAGACCAAAGACAGTATTTCTAAATTCTCAAAAATATGCCAGTTTTGGGTGTCCTTAGGATAAGCCAATCTTTTCAATTAGGACAAAACCCACCACTACATAATAGTCTTTACAGGCTCATAAACTACCGTGCCACCCAAGATGCTAACAAGCTGGCATGTTTTGAGCATCAAAGATAGAGAGGAAACTGTGTTTACATGTTTGGCACAAAAACTAATGAGGAAAGTCAATTGGCCCTTTGTCTTGAGGGCCTGAAGAGCTGCACTCTGATGTTTGGTTTCTTGGTTGGCACTTGTTCAAGTAATCACTCGTGGCCTGACAAAGCAGCACTTGTGTTTTATTAGTGGCCATGCTGAACTCTCCTGCCTGGGCTGTGTTGTCTCTCAATAGAGCGCTGCACCAGAGGGCACACTTATTTGAAAACACTAAGTCAGAGCATGATGATCTTTGCCCGACGAATACAACCAAGAGAACAGAAACAAATGTTGACAACAGCTCTCCTTTTTGTTAGAGAAAGTGAAGAAACAACTGGCGTGTGTGTGTGTGTGTGTGTGTGTGTGCACGTGTAAGAACAGTCCTGAAACACCAGTGACAAAACCAGCAAAACTTTGCTTCCACAATGAGACGCTTAGAGCCGACTGCATTCACTCCATCCTGGAGAACAGCACATTGGCGAGGGTAAAATTCATGTTTCTCACAAGTGGGTAAGCACTCATAGCCTTTTTAATGTGTGGGGTCAGTCTGGCACAGATGATAAAGGTAGAGGATCATGAAGAAGTAGTATAGTCCAAAGAATTTGAAAGTTACTGTTTCATTTACTTGAGCCAGGTAAAAGGCAAAACCTGGAGGATCAGGCTTCTTTATCTGATAAAACTCAAAGCTTCAACTTTCAGATACTTTAAAAAGCACAGACTTGTCAGCAAAATTGGGCTGAGATTCGTGATTTGGGAAATTGGACTTTCTTGTAAAACTGTTGGTGCGCCTTGCCAGAAAGATGATGAGAACAAACTTGCAAACTCTGACTCACAGCAACAGTCCCACTGACTGTAAGACTGTAAGAGATAATTGCGTGGAGACGAATTAACTGTTCCGCTTATGATGTCTGTATGTAGGAATGTTCAACAGTCTGGAGGTGTGAAAAAATTGTCCAGAGGGACATAAAAATGAAAAAAAAATTACTAAATTGAAGATCCTTTATCTTGGGCTATTTTGTTTAAACCATATTTTCCTGTCACTTAGAATTTCCTATGTAGGATGTGTAGAATATATACAAGTTTTGCTGCAAAGTTTACCATGCTGCCTGCATTTAACTTCACTAATTTGACCAGACTGTCTACTTTTAATGCAACTACCTGTAGATATGTTAGATATATGGTTAAGAATCTCCAGGTTTGTAGCTCTAATCTCAGGCATTTTCAAAAGTTGGTGGTGGCTTCTGTTTAAAACACATTTTTAAAGGACAAGAAAAATTCTTATTAATTGTTGTTGCAGTGATAAGTGACTCTGAAATGAAATAAATATAATATGAAAGCCATATATATGAAGAACTACTTTTGTTTTTACATTTCAGTATATGGAATGTAATTTTGAGAATTTTCTTGTATTAAATCCATGACTATTCACAGTCATATTACAATTTAAATTATATAAGTGGGAAAAAAGGAAATATAATAGTGGAAGAAGTTGTGTCAGGTAAAAAAAAAACCCAAACCACAAAACCCAACAAAACCCAAGTTTTTGTAATGGTATAAAGATACAATGATAATCCGATGGGTTAAAACTTCCCGGGTAGGCAAGAAGATCAAAATATGGCTCACTACGTCCTTTCAAAAAAACTTGTGACATCATAAACAAGCTAAATATTATACACATTACAACTGAACAGTCTCTAAACTTGCCCTGTCACCAAAATCATTAACTTATCTGTGAAATCCTGTAACAATTCTGGAATATACCTAAAGGACAACAAACTGTGTTTGCAGTAGCTGTGTGTCTGAAGAGTCAGTTTTTCTTAATTTTTGTATGAGATTCTGGGCACAGTTTTTGGCTTTCAAAGACATTTTAGTTAATAGATGTCATCTCCAGCTCAAGACAATCATCAAATTGCAGCAGGCTAGATGTGGCATATAGTATTGCATGGCTTGTCTGATAAAACTCCAATGGAACAGGTATAGTATAGCTTTTCTGTGTTTGGTTAGGTCTTGGCAGCTGCTTCTCGTCTGTCCAGAGACTAAACTCTGCCTTGTGAGAGTACCTTGTAAGATTATTTCGGGGCACTGCAAAGGATGTGCTACTTCAACACAAAATACATATTCTTACTGTAATCTTCAGGCTCCTTGGCACACTCCTCCAACGCGTTCCCTCGGGAGGTAACTCAGTGAGTGCTCGTTTGCACTTTTTAACCTGTCCTCTGTTGAATACCTGGAGGTTCAGGACTAGTATCTACTCAACGAAGATGCAAATAAAGAACACCCTAACTTTTTTTTTTTTTAACTGAATCCAATATATCCCCATGTGTATATCCTCTTAAAATGTTAAAATGGTAGAATTGTGATATTTAGCTCTGTTTTGGAGAACAAAATAGACATTATTTCTTTATTCTATAACAAAGTTTCCTTCTGTCACACAGTGTCAGGAATCAAGCAATCCTGTTCGAGTAGCGTGGGAACTGAATGAGTAAATATAATATATAGCTGACACTGAACCTTTTGAAAAACAGTCTCTATTAATTCAGACCTGTCAATACTTAACTTTACCTAGGAGACCTGTAGTTTCTATACTATGTTTCTGTTTTCTCCTCTAAAATTTGCCATTTATTTCAGCAGTTACAACACATTTTTTCAACAATTTCACAAGCCTTTCCTTGTCTGAAGAGAAAGAGTACAGTACCCTCCATTGGCTCAGGCATTATTATTAACTCCTATATTGTAGCAGTGTGAATTACACTTTAAAATGTAAATAAGGCATGTAGTAGATAAAACAGCATAAAGAATTTTTTGTTATTTCCTCTAAATTTAGATCCAACTGGTAGCCAATTTCTTAGATTTCTGTACTTTTTGTCCCCACTGTTTCCGTATGTTAGATGATTCAAAAATTATTCCAGTGATTTTTGATAACTATGTATTACAGATACTGTTTGTTGGTTTACAAAAGGCTAACTGCATAGTGCTTCATATGGACACCTTATATGCATTTCTTTTATAAACAGGAATTATACATTGATTATTGTTTCATCCTAACAACAGTAATCTGGATTAAGTCGTGCATGTATAAGCTCTACTGAAAAAGCTGCAGACGAGAGCAATCACAAAAGATAAGAGATATTCAATACGTTAACTCTGGCTTTAACTATCTGCTATAAATTATACTTATTTCTTATTTCCCTACTGTTTAATTTTTTTCAAACATACCCAAGGAAAACACGGCATTTCTACTTTTTCATTGAAACCCAAATTTCCTATTTTCATCTGATGTGTTTATAACGTCCTAATCTGGTATGAGCACAGACACATGGAAATTATTTGCTTTGTGAATTAAAATTTTAAAAAATATATATGATTGAGAGCTAGTTTTTGTAGTGCTTGTGTAATATTAATACAAAGCAAATTCAATAAAGGCAATGCCCTCAGCACCTACACCTATAAACATTCCTTGCTAGTACAAAACCCCATTTCTTTACCTATAAAAGAAAGAAAACAGACTCACACCTTTTCCACATGAAGCTTGTAACTGAGTGTAGAGCTTTGCAATACGAGTTATTTCCTGGAACTTAAATTTATGACATGCTGGACTGAAGCGAGTGAAGAAATGGTATCACACCATCACACTGTGACAGATACCTATAAAGAATGTGATTCTACAGCACTGTCAGCAGAATTATGAAGAAAATGAAATGTTTTCAGAAATGGCCATTTTTACCGTAAGCCTTTATGGAGTTTAGAGACACAAGAATTTCACTGCCAAAAAAAGGAAATGTGAAAAATATCTATTTTAGCTCTGCTGTTTACGCCAATGGAAAGATAGGTTCACCATGACAGTAGAATTGTAACAGTACAACTATTTCCTTAGACTTTCTTTGTTAGAAATATCTCTATGTGGAAGAACAGATAAAGTTAGCACCAGTATGTTTGCTAATAGTCAATCTTCTGCAACAGGGCTCTAGCCATTGTTATAAATATTAATGCCTCAATGGATATATTTGTTTTTGGGCACAGTTGGCAATGTAGTGCCTGAATCAAATGAAAATAGGAATAAAATATTGCTATATCATCTGAAAATCAATTGCACTTACATGATACAGAAGTACAAATCTCTGGACCTAGAAAAATTGAGATAGTTGTGAAAATACCTCTGGAATAAAACATTATACAATTTAATCAATTTCCACAACTATATTATTTAGTCCTTTATTTTGCAGCAATTTCCTATAACACCTAGAAAATCTCTATACACTTCTAAAACTACTGGTTTTCAAAAGACAAAATACCAGAACACTGCTTTTCACCTAACCTTACTCAGGCAAATCTCTCATTATCTTCATTGAGAACTTGCCATTAAACTGAACATCTAAATCAAGGTGTTGAAATCTAGGCTACTAAACCCGAATATGAGTAACTAAGAAAAACAACTTGATTTTCAGACTGTGACTGCCTATAAATCTGACTGATATGCTGGAAAACAAAAGTGAGAATCTTCAGAGGATTCTCTGGCCAAGATGCTTTTGCATAGTTGAGAGGATGGGCACAGGCTGAGAGAGGCACTTTGCTTCCTCCAGCAGCTGCTTAGCCTTCACACTCCTTCATCTTAATCACCCTGCCCATAGAACGCCTCTCAATGCAAATTCTGGTGCTATAGAGCAGGGTGACATGGGCAGCTGAGGTCTTTCTTCCTCACAAAAAGAGAGAAGTGTGTTTGTGGAGGGTCCCCTCCATGCTTGGATGAATGGATAAGCATCATCCTTGCACATATACTGCCCTTAGTTACACTGACTGAACATCATCATTTTGTTGGTCTAAGAAAGTAGGGGCCTGAGCCCACAGCAGTCAGTTGGCCTGGCTGAACTAAGGCTTGTTATTGTGCATAACATATTGTTCTTGTGTTGGAGGATTTTAGTCTAAGATATAAGCAAATCAGACACAAAAACAATACTGTGAGTGTTACATGGAACCTTCATTCTTGCACTTCTGAAGGTCCCGTACACTTTGAGAATAACCCCGATGGACGAAAGCTCTAATCCAGGGTTCTGAAGAGAAAATCCGCTTCCTGCAAGTTCGATTAAGCTAGCTAATTTTCAGTCAAACACACTAATTTCCAAACAGGTTCTTTGGATGTTTTCCCTCTGTTTACAATTTGCATTATTAAATAGCTTAGTGTTTCAAAGCAGCCGCTGTAGTAAGGTCACAAGGTTTTATGTTAAATAGCAACATCCTCAGCTTTTAAAGAAGAAACACACAGCAGCTGATCTGATGGCGCATAATTTTCTTTCTTTCCCTTTTTTCTCTTTGGGGTGAGAAAAAGGAAGGATTGGAGCTTCTTATGGATCACAGACTTTTTACTCTGGAAGAAAGAGCAGATCTATAGGTCTTTGTGCTCTCGAAAGCAACACAGAATCACAGGTGTTCTTGATTATCAAGAAATCTTCTTTTCTAACGGTTTCCCCTTCTCTCCCTGAGAACAGCAGGTCATCTTTTGGGCACGAATATCTCATTTTAAGAGGCACAAAATTCAACCTTAAAAGGAAAATTTTAACCAAAGGTATACACTGAATTTGAAGATTAAAAAAAAAAAAAATGCTTGGCAACATTCAGTGTGCCAAAAAACAAGGCTGTGCTGACCTATCCAGGATAAACAGTGATAGTAAACAGATGTTTCTCAATTAATTCTGCTTGTGCTCTGTTTCCATATCTGAGGAACAGTGGTAACAACACAGCAAATAAAGAGTGACACAAAGACACCTTCATTCAGTATTTCTCCCAGTAAAATTGCTTTTTCCCCCCCCCGCCTTTTTTTTTTTACAGTTGCACAAAGTGACTTTGTGGGCTACAGCTACCCTGAAGCAGTTTTTCATGCCTCAGGAGGCTGCTGGTCACTGGGATTGGAAAAGCCTGAACTTCACAGCTCCGTGCAGTTTTGACAGTTGCTGAAGACACATATCAGTAAATACTCTAAACCAAACTTAGCACTGCATCAAAGGCTCCCGAGCTGATCTACCCCGTCAAAGCTATTCTCAGCTCACCAAAGCTCTGGGACACAGCCTCTCACTGGAAATGCTGCTGCTGAACTGCTCTATGGCTCTGCATCCATCAGATTTAAAATCAGTTTGCATGTGTTTTTATCTCACAAACATAAACACAGATATGTTTGAGAGGGGCACAGCAAGAAACGCTGAATGTAATGAAAATCGTCACTGAAAGCGATAGCTTTTGTGTAATTACAAGTGCTCATACATGTAGGTATGAATGTACTGATGAGTGAATGTGGGGTGTATATATCGACAGGTAAAACAAAGTTAGAATAAATGAAGTGTTGCCTATACCACACATTACAACTAATACTGTGAGTGATATATCTAAAAGGCTTGTGTTGGTCTGTTGTCAGTTTTAAAATCCTGATAGGTAGTGAAATGACAAGGTACTCCTGGAGACAGGCAAAACGTACTTCGCCACATGCACAGAGGAAGATACAGATGTTCTGACCTATGTCAAAACAAAATATATATGTTCATTTTGAAGGAAATATAATTGTAATTTTATCCCTAAGGCCTCTTTGGGGAAAAAAATAGTTTAAGTGGCATTGCACTCTTGCTTTGCTTACAAGTCAGCAGCTATAATAAAGGCAGTTGGAAAATTTAATTCAGCTTAATTCATTATATATTTTTCCCCTTCCAGAGAGCCATGTGATGTAGTAGAAGATAAGAAACCATGCCTTGTCATCCAATATTTATTAAGCAAACTAAAATAGCCTGTTTTGTAGACAACAAATTTCATTTTGCCTGTCATACTAGAACCCAGTGCCAGTCTGATCTGTTGTACAGTCTCACTGAACCCCGTGACTTTGAAGTATACCATGTATACAAATGTCTTGCTGTAAGCAGTCCTGTACTGTCAGCATGTGTAGAGACCAGCATGAACTTGCCATTCAGAAAAATACAGGGCTGTGAAGAAGGGGAGAGAAATCTGTTATCTCTTCTTCCCTATTTAGGTGCTGCAGAAGAATATGGAAGTAGTTCAATAAGGCAAATGATCCAAGAACAGCTCTTTTGAGTATGTTCTGATGTGTGCAAACATGACATATTTAATTAGTATTACATTCTATCTCTTATAAGAAATCCAAGATTCGAGATAGGATAATTATCTTTTAACAACATACAGCTGCTAAACTTCTCAGGAATATGGTACCCAACACCAGTTCTCAGAGCACGTCACAAATAACTGCTTTCACAGCAGAACAGTTATAAATGTCATATCATGGAAGAGAAAAGCTACTGTAGAAAAAGGAAAACATTTTCATTCTTGTAGATAAAGCAAGGCCTAAGAACCTCACACCTATGCAGCAAGCAAATGTGATTAAAGGCAGAACAAACAACAAAAACCTTGCATTAAAGAGCTCATGAATTTGCTTGTGGGTCTGTAACAGATGTGTTACTAAGGATGCTTTGTTTATCCAGTTGCAAGACTGTCGAAGAGAATCATTCCAGTGATGTTGCTTATCACGCTTTTAATTCTGCTCAGGCAAAACTGTTAGTTTTGAAAAAGCTGGTTTTTGGGGGCCCTATTCTATCTGGCTGCACAGAATTTTCAAAGCACCACAATGTTGTAAAAAATGCCCTTTTAATCAGATTACCCTTGGCGAACATCCCAAACTCAGGCTGAAGTGCAGTGCTTGTGGTTTCTCAACAGCTTACACTAAGCCTGCACCATGGAAATAATCTACTTTTAAAACCCAGGAAACAAATCGACTGCACTAAGGACATAAGTCGCTGTCATTAGGGAGTGATTAAGCTAAACATTTTTATACACTCTGGTAAACCAGTTTCATATTGTGTACCTCTGTACCAAGAGAAAGAATGGCACCCCAAATGACTGCTTGTTTAACTCAGTTACCCCAAAAAGATCTTGTCTTACACAAATTAAACTTAATTTTCCCCTAATAATCATAAAATTAAAAAAAAGAGAGAAAGAGAGAGATTTGGTTTTAATGAATTAGAAAATACAGTAAAATCAGCTTTACAAGCAATCATTCAACTAAGGATCATGAGTTTGATTAAAGACTACACACAATACTTTTTGACACACATTAGCCTCTCCTAAAAATCCTGTCACCTTATATTAAATTACTGCTACTTATTTTATGCAAACATATTTCTTTTAATACACAATGTATATTGGAAATTCTGTGTGTTTTTGAAGATGCAGCTACCATTTTTCCAATTTACCATTATAATGCCACATCTTCAACTTTCTGTGATGTCATATTTTTCATAGTGGGAAAACACAACATAGAGATATTTGAACAGAAATTACTCCACCTCCCCCAAGACTGTAGAAAAAGAATACAGATCTGACTCTGTCTAATCAAATTATCCGGTGTCTGAGACAACTTTGCTATTTTGGCACACGCAGATCCTAAAGAAGAAAGTCCCTAGATGTCAGATCCTGGTGCATGAAGAACAGAAGGTGTGAGGGAGGGAGGTTTGTTTTTGTTTTGTTTTCTGTCTGAGCTCAGGTCTGACATGGGTGGGATGTTCAACTGGTCTAAGGTACAAATCAGGTCGGCTCTTGATCCCAACTTTGGACATTCGGCTGATCGTTCTTTTCTAATTTATGAAACATGTCATTAATCCTCAATCTGTCAGCCTCTTTTTGACAATAATTCAGTCTGACAGTTGAAGGATTAATATTTATTAAACACCCTGTACTTTAGAAGTCAAAGAAATGCTCAATTCATTTCCGCAGCAAAATCTTCCAACTTGTAGCAAGCCCTACCCCCAATCCCTTCATGCTCCCTAAAAGCCAAATAAACCCAACCAACAACACAATAGGAATAGCAGATGACCAAAAGAAACACAAAAGAAGCAAAACAAAAAGAAAAAAAGTAATCACAAGTAATCCTTCAAACGACTTGGTAGCAGATTCATTTAAGTTATTCCTCTGCCCAAGCATATGTTTTCTCACTCTTCCTTCCCCTTCTAGCCCTCCGCCTCCCTTACCCGCTCATAAATAATTCATAACCTGATAAATATGCAATTTCAAAAAAGTGCAGACACGGCAGCACTGCATTAAAAAAAAAAAAAAAGAGAAAAAAAAAAAAGGCTTGTGCTTTTCACACAGAAGACCTGAGCTGCACTTAACGGATGACAGATTTTCCAGTATTCAAAAGCTGTATTATATATATGATACGAGTGAGATGGTATTTCTGGTCTGATTCCTTGCTAGACATGTTGTGAATTGTCTGTGGAAAGCTGTAACATAAAACAAATGGTGTTGTTGGTTTGGTTTGGTTTATTCCTTTTCTTTCTTTTTTGAAAGAAAAGATGAGGTGAAAAGCAATGATGTTCTCACCATTTAAAGTTTGGCTCACCACACATTTTCAGGTCGGTATAAAATTAAGGACTGAGTACAGCTGGAGAAGGAGTGCAGCCACACGCTTTCTCATGTAGCGGGTGCAGAATTTGCAGGTAGTGCACGTGCCATACGTAATTTTCCGGTGATCCCACTGGGAAGGTCTCCCTCCTCCCAGAGTCCCCCTCAGCAGTGACCAGTTGTGGGCCATCGTGGGAACTCTCTTTGGGGGCCAATTTCACAGGCTCGGCAGCACAGGGCTCTGCCAGCTGCTTGCACGCAGGTAAAGCCCACCCAAAGACAGAGGGTGAGAAGCGGAGCGGAGTACCTCCATTTTGGGGGCTAATTGCTTGATTACCAGGCTGAAACAAAATGGAGGAAAGACTTTCTTCTCTTTTGCAAAATCAGCTCAGGGCTGACGTGACAGAAGAGGTAAAATACCAGGAGAAAAATGGTTCTTAAGGAGCATCAGTCATATAATCACTAATATGAACTGGAATAGAAGAAATATAGATAATGTGTACACATTCCTGCAGCTAATAGATGCACAGGACTCATGTACAATGGATCTTTGGGTTTAGCAACAGTTACAACATAAAAATTATTTCAACCCACGAAGTGTAACCTTTTGGATGAACATTTAAATTGGAAACACCATGGGTAAGAAATAGACCTCAGCATTTAATTTGGACTGGCTAGTTGGAAGCCTGTATTTACTGTACAATAATTTCAAATTTAATTAAATAACGCTGCTGATGCCAGCCACATCAACACTGTAAAGATGATTAATTGCACACTTAAATGAAATATAAACTGCCTTAAAAGCAACATCCATGCAGAGTCCTGTAAGCAGACACCATGTGATAGATTTAAACGTATGAGCCTACCTGCATCCCTTAGAAGCATGCCATGGTTAAAAAAAACAGGCCCTACATCTGAATGTAGCAACTGTACCAAAATCAAGCCTTTTTTGAATTTTTATTTTTCAACGTGAGTCTGATTTATTTCCCCCCCCTGGACGTAATTTTTTTGTTTTGCAGGAGAGCTTTCACACAATTTGCATTGTCATCTCATGGACTGGCTATCGATAGGCAAACAGGGGCTGAGGCGCAGTAATACGGGACCACGCTGTCACGAGGCAGCTGGACAGTTATATATTCCACTTTGTTTCCATTGTATTGCAATCCACAGAAGCAGCAGGACAAAGGGCCTGACAGAGTTAACCATGGATTGTCACCTTGATTTGTCCAGTGTAGCAGATACGCAGAAATGAATGATATTCTGCTTATGAACACGACACAGAAGCAAATAAGCTTGCAAGCAGCATTTTCCAAACTGTATTATCTGTAGAAAAAAAAACCAAAAAAAGCAAGTATCTTTCTAGATGCTACGTCCACCACAGGGGAAATAAAAGCAGGAGGAATCATCAGATTAGCAAATGCACAGAAAGACTCTTCTCCTGTGACACCGTCTATTGAAAACAGCAGAAGCAAGCTCTGTGACTAAGGGCTGGGCTCTCTCTCACTAATCCGCATCGTGTTGGTTTGTTTTTCAGAAATGTTATGACAGTGCCTCAAAATGGAAGTTTCTATCATAACTGTAAACACTTTGGGGCAGGGATCATTCCCTGTGTATTTTAAACCTGTTTGTGGGGCTACACCCTCAGCACTAAAGAGGGAAGCGCAGTTACACGTGTAGAATACAGCAAACAAAGCTCTTTCCAGAAAGAGGTACCAAATTAAAAGCTTCTTTTCTAAAAGAGCAAAAACATTGAATGTAGCTCGATTTCAACTCTAATATAGCTCTCAATTAAATATAAAGAATGTTTAGCTGCTGAGAAGAGCTGCAAAACAGCAAAATTGCTATGAGGAAATTCAATGGTGAAGCAATACTTAAAATTCAGGACTGTTTTTTTTAATTTGAAAAGTATCAAATTTTAGCAAAACCACGTACATAAGAAACTAAAAAATATCAAACTTAAAAACTTAAAGGTTATTTTTTTCTCTTTTTCTAAGGACATAAAAATTCTGACTTATGCTACTTATCAGTAAGGCAAATTGAACTGAAAAAAAGGAGAGGACTCAACAGAGCAAAGGTCAGTTCAGAAACACCTTAATTTTTTATAGAAGATGAAAACAACCAGCAAGAAACCTTGTTGTGGTTTCTGACAACCACGTGTTTATTAACTGTATGAAAGACATAATCAAACTCTCATTTTGCTTATATGACATAGCTCACCAGAATGGACAAAATACTTGCCTCCGAAGAAAAACATTTCAGAAACACGACATTTATATGTCTTTTTTATTTATGAGATAAGGTTTATCAGAAGACGCGGTATTGCACATCACAATAATGTATTCACTTCTGAACATGCAGTATTTTAAACAGACATGAAAGACTAAGTGCATTTAATATTTTAGGGTTGTTATTAGTTTTCAGTAATAGATTGAATGATTTTTGCATTAATATATACATTTTGTTTTTCCACGCAGTGTGCACCCATTCTTTTAATAGTGCAAAAACCCACACTAAAATATAACATGACATCATACCATCTTAAGCATCTACTTGAAGCCACATTAGGTATCAGAAAAGGAAAAAAAATATATAGATCTTACCCATACACTGGAATGCTAATGTGCATCCATCAAAGAGCTACACATTCACAGTAAAGGTTTCAGCCCAAATAAAGCCCCTTGTATTATTGCATAAATGTAAAAAAAATAAGGAAAAAAAACCCAACTTCTTTTTTTTTCTCTTTACCAAAATTGTTTAGGAAAACCTAAAGGCACCAAAAGAACCATTTATTGTCCAAGGAGAAAATTGCACAGATTTGTCTTTCCTCGGAATTCTATGCAGCCAACCGTAATAGCTCTTTGACAGTTCACCTGACTGCAGCAGAAATGGGAATGTGATGGTTACAGTGGATGACAGAAAGGGGCCATTTGAAGTGCTATTATGCAGTTTACATGAGAAGATTTCCACAGATTTTGGCTTTATTTAGTTAGGTTATGTACACTTTTTGTTGGTTTTGGTTTTTGGTTTTTGGTTTGTTTGTGGTTTTTGTTTTTTTACCTAGCAGTGTATGCCTTACAACAATAAAATGCACATTGTTTTCTGGAGCTGCCATATAGAATTGCACACCTTATAATTTAAAATTTCATAAGTATTTACAAACTGGCTTGGGCGAGTCACTGTGCTTTGCTACTAAAAATGAAAATGTGTACATTCCGTTCTCTCTTGCCCATGACTACATTTTAAATGACCGTTATGTATGTTTTATTTTGTTTGGTTTACTCAACAATTTCAGATAGACTAATATGAATCACATACTGTATGTGCATACTTAAGCAAAAGCACTAGTGGAAAAACAATTTTTTAATACACATTTGTGGTAGAAAGGGAATCCTTTCAAATGTTAAATAATTTAAAAGATATCCTGAAACCCTCATACCCTGAAAAAAACCATAAAAATAATCTCTGTGTAGCTTGCTGGAAGGACCCAATTCTGCAAACTCTCATTAGGATAAACGGTCCGACTGAAGCTAGTAGGTCTTCTCAGAAGGGCAAAGTCTACTGAAATGAGTCAGCACTTACAGCACTGAGCCGTGTTGTTTAAGCATTTTATGGAAGGAATTGACGTGTCTCACTTACGGAACTGCTATGTTGTACAGATCTCACTGTTCACGAAAAGATGAACCTAAACCAACAAATAAATACATATGGTTCCTTTCATAGGCTGATAGCATACAGAAAAACATGATGGTAACATGCTGGTTGTTTTACACCAAAATATTCAAAAGAAAAAAACCACATTTACTGTCTAAGAAGGAAAAAGGAATAAAGTGATAATGACTGAACTACACTGTCCTAACTTACTCTGCATTTATGGGTGATTTATAGATTTTACAAACCAGAGAAAATAAGCAACCGTACCCTTTATATACTGTTAAGCAAGCCTCCTATAATTCTATTTTCTGCATAGGGTCAAGACTGTTGACATGGGACTAATCAGCTACTCCTCCTAAGCCATGAATCAGGACAAATTGTTGTCTGTTTCATACAGTACAAATGCTTGCAAATAGAAGTAAACACAGAAAGCACAGAAATAAGTGAAAACCAGCAGAAGTTACTGGTATTAATTACAACACTGGTATAATGACAGACCCTTTCTGCTTTTGCATTTTGATGAAATCCAGCAGTAAAAACAAGAAAACAATGCTTAATTTTCTCTCACTTTCTGAAAATGCAAGGATTCTTTGCAGTATATTGCTCTCTCAGACTATCATATTTCATTAAAATGTAAAAATTTTACATCTGTTCCTATAAGCATATATCTTCATACGTGTATTTGTCCTATTTACAAGCAGAATCTGGTTATCTTCTGCATATCTTCTAGAGAACATACACCTACACGTAAATGTAGCCTGCTCCTTGCGTTGTTGTTAGCTTATTTGTCAGCCTGTAGCATGATAGGATTTGAGAATATTAGGTGCAAACTGTCTTCAGGAAGAGGGAAAGAAATCATTCACCATTACAGATAAGTATGACAAGCTCCTTTTTACACTATGATACACGTGTATTGAACAGAATGGCGGGGTGCCTGAGTGCGATTGCATCTATTACCAGTGATGACATGAAAATGGACACTTATTAATCACAGTTTTGAAAATAATTATCCACAGCTTTACAAATCCTGCTAAAGTCAGGATTTTTTTCCCTAAACGTTCCCTAATATTTAAAATACTGCTTTCTCATTACAGAGTTAGTGCTTAAACTATTTCGTAAAGCAAATGTTAAGAATGTGCAGCAAATATGTGGGTTAGCAATGATTAGGATGTTAATATAAAACAGACTTTATATAGTTAGTGTAGAAATAAACAGGTCATAGGTATTCAAAACAGATCAGAGTTATTAAAAAACAAACACTCGATCTCCATAATGTTTCATAAATAATTTTTGGAAGCTAAAATACAATGTATAAAATTGTTCAAATTTTAATTACAGAATGGGGTTTTTGTTGGTCACAAACAATAAATTTTGTTGTATAGAATATTTCACTAAGAGGGATCTAAAACAAAGATTACTGAATGAGGAGATTTGGGGGATTTTTGCCAATGAAAGTATTTTTGTTGATAAACAGCTTTTATGCATTTTTGTTTTATTTATTTTCAGCACAATTCGCTGTAGAGGTTTAAGTATCTCTCAGATTTGCATTCAAACCACAGCAGTAATACGAAAAACTTTCATAAACTCCTCAGACATTCTAATGTCCTATATTCAAGTACCTCAAATACACAAAGTCTGTCAAAAGCATATTTTGCATCTAGTATTCATTATGTGTATAATTTTTATTATATATATTTGCATAGCATACTGCTGTATCAACATCATAGAAATATATTATTTAAGGGACTCATTTTGGAAAAATCCATTATCTTTAATAGGAGCAGGCACAATGCATTCTTTTATGAACATTGTTTATTTATTTTAAATTTCAGTTCTAAAGAAGTAGTTCCAGTGATGAAATAACAATTTAGTATTTAAAAGGAAAATATCATGTTGCATTATGAAAAAAATCTATATATGTTCAGAAAGCACACATGTATGGATACATGAGAATGGCTGTAGTGTTTTAAACCTTTCTTCAAAAGTAGCTATATGGATTCAAACTGCAGCAATTTTACTTCCTGCCCAGCACCTTAAATCATGTGATGGCTAAATTTTACTTTATAAACTTAATTTAAATTCTAATTGGCTACAATAATAATCTGCTAATCTAATTAGAAGGATACAGAGTGTAATGCTAGTCTGCCAACATACAGTCATGTAGCAGACTTAACATGTTGCCGTTTTTTCAAAACTGCATCCCAAAATAAGTAAATTCTATGCAGAAAAAAAATAAATTAAAAAAGTCTGAAAACAAATACAGGAAAACTGTCTGGATTTGGAACAATATTTGCACACATATGCCTAGGAAATACATACATTTCTGATTTAAGTAAGATTTGGAGGTAACAGTCATTTTACCATTAATGGAAAAAATGAATATAGCAACAATTTTTTGCTCAGTGTTGCTATAAATAGTGTTTACCACAAGCTTCAGTAAATGTTCTGACAATGATTTATGTCTAATAAAGATATTATATTTTTTCCGTTCTAGCAGACAGCTAAATTTTTTATAAACACAGTTCAAAGTAATATATTAGTCTATTTGAAAAGCTTTTTTTGCTGATTTTTTTTTCACTTAATAAAAATGCCTCTTCTCCTAAGAATACTTTAAATTAAAGCAGGTGGTTTATTTTGTTGTTGTTGCTGAAACAGGTTATTCTTTTTTCCTCCCCTAATACTAATTTGATAACTTTAGAAGCTCTTGAATGTTTGCAATATATGTCATTAAGGATGAAGCCTTAAATATATTTGTATAGGTAAAGAACCTGGTATTGCACAGGTCAAGTAGTTTCATCATGAAAAATAAAGCATTATATTTAAAGAGGTGTTAGTATCTCCGAGTCCCTTTTTTATTTCAAAGTGCAAATATGGTTATAAATCACATCACCCAATGCATACAAATGATCTGAATTACAAAACAGGCTGGAATCCTGCATCTTCTGTTTAACCTGTGGAGATGACTCATATAATTGAATTGGAATATGGATACTATACCTATGTATAAACTTCCACTAACTTGTTTTAAAGATAATTGCTTCATGAAGGAATGACGAATGTGTCTGAGATACCAGCAGGGTTAGCTTTCCATAAGACATCTAATCCAACAATATATCTCCTGAATTTCTCACCTGATTTACACAGAACAGTCTTTATCAAAAGGATGTGCCACCTCTGGACTTCTGTATCAAATTGTCCTTTTTGTTTGAGAGAAAATACTCCTCTGCTTAAGTATAATTAAAAGTATAATTAGGAAGAAATACCTGTTTTAGAAGGATTATGATCAGTGAAGCTCATGTAAGCCCCCTTTTCACCTTTATGCATGGTTTATGCCGGAGCTCTGTCCAGAGAAACATCTCTTTATAAACATAGTTGCAAACATATCAGCTTAATATGCACACTTTTTTTGTGCTCCTACCTCAGGCTGCGATTACAAGTCTGGCTGTGTTGGGTACGGATTTCAGTGACAGTCTAGCAGTGGCACACATATGACCACGTGAGCTGCACAAGCAACGCCAGACCCCAATAGATGTAGGCAGGAGGTTACCCCATTCTGAAAAACCACACTGCCAGGGGTGTGCACCATTGTTGATGCTCTCAGGACCAAGGCAAAATACTCAGGGGGGTGCTTGCAGGTGATACAATCACTCATTTCTGTGGTGTACACAAACACCTACTGTGTGCATTGGCAGATGAGATCCAGAGGGCAACCCGTAGCAGCAACCTCTTTTTTAAGTGTATGTTCCATACATGAAAGACCAAAAATAAAAGCATCTGCAATAATTTTCTTGAATGCATTCAAATTATGGGTTTTGATACATGATACGTGGTACTTTTTACGTGAAAACCATACAGAAACCCAGAAGTTTTGATGCCAGTTGCTGCAGAGATGAGAGCTACTTATGTTTGGTAACTGGCACTTTTCCACTGAAATACTGGTCCAGTTTGGAGGGGAAAATATTTGTGGTTCCTTTACTATTTGGCAAAATAAATGCACTATAGGATTTGAAGTACCCCTCAAATATAAGAGTTGCATAGCAAGTATTTATCCTGACTCTGGTACTAAAGAACCATCTCCGCCTACTTATGGCTCTCGCTCCACTTCTCTTGCCTCCTGGAGTGCAGTAAAAGTAAACTCCTGCAGGCAATGGCCTGAAGGCTGCTAGCTTCCCCCGCTTGTCACTAACATAGAAGCACTGCCGTGGCACCTTGAAAGTATTTTATATCTTATTGACCTGTTATGATCTGGCATTGAACACCAGACTGCAGCAGGTAGGACAGAAACCTCCTGAAGATGTCTTGCAGAGATGTATCAGAGATGCTGCTTGGCAATGACTCCCATGCTGCCTTTTGTGTTCAGTGGGAACTTCTTGTGGGTGCCCCCCACTGCCTTGTGGGGGTCAGGCTGGGGGTCACCTGGCAGGATGGAGTGCTGCCAGACACCCCATAGAGCTGGGTGCACAGCTCAGGAGCTGCCTCCACCTCTTTCAGCCTGCTAACACGCCTTGCCATCACACCATAGACCCTGTCGTGCCCAAACTGGAAAGAGCCAAATCTAGGGCACTGCCTGCCTGGGAATGTGAATTTCTTCATAGAGCGAGAAAAAGAAAAAGGCTTTTCTTTATGAAATGGTAGGGCAGAAAGAGCAGTGGGATCAGGACTCATAAGAATATGTGGTACAAAACCTGCTTTGCATACAAAATTCTTCCATATTAACCCAAACAAGATGATGTTACAAGTATATGCCACCGAAGCAATTAAACAGCGAGGAAGGAAATGCAGACAAGGCTGTTTCCATAACAAATCTTGTATGAACTTTATAGCCTTTGTACAGGGAACGAAATTAGGAGGAGAGGAGGTGTCCTGTTTGTGACTTTGTTGAGGCATAAACATTTGTAATCTTTATGTAGATGGGTCTTCAAGTGCCTGTGTTTGTGTGTGTGTGAGACAGAGAGGGAGGGTAGGGTCAGGTTCTTGTTTATGGCTTATGAGAGACAGAAACAAGTATGTTTACTCACAAGTGTGTAAAGGACATCAGTGGAAACAGGATTAGGCCTGTAATATTATTCCTTGGCTGAGATCTACTCCACAGAAGGTCACTTAGGTGAAAAGTATGTGAAATTGTTATGACAGCTTTTTATGTGTTAATTTGATAAAAGAGATATGGCACAAATAAAATGATACACAGTGTAAAAGGCTCATACGCTGATGGAAAGTCCTTTCAGTAGTAATCTGAGCCACTCTCATACTGAAGACCAAGTAGTTTAAAATTATTATTAGAAAGGAGCGTGGTTTTTAGTTTGACAAGAATTTTGTGAGGTTTAGAAAGAAGTCGCAGTGTACGCCAGCTCCCTAGCACTATTCTTTTATTTAGAGCTTGAAATGCCATACCTCTCTGGAGTCTGGTAGGATTTATCCAAATTTTCCAAAAAAAGAACAGGTCAATTCTGATGTCTGAAAAATAATTTTCTGCCCATAAGCTTTAATGCTGACTTCTATTACTGGGAGAGAGAACAAAAGGAAGTGTTGGGGACATTGGAGGATGTGGAGCACTTTTAAAAATGCCTTGTGATGCACCACCGCCCCCACCACTCCCCATTTTTTGGATGAACTTGGTACAATTCACTAAGGGGATTTATTTCCAGAGGTAAGTGCTCTGCCCCTTGCTGGGAGTCAGATCCAGCTGCAACCCCAAACCCAAAATGAAGGCATCTTAAGTTGCTAAATATTTCTGAAAATCTCCCAAAGCTGGGAGTTTGGTGTTTTTTTCAGCAAATAATTCTGCAATGTCGGGTTCTGAACTGTATATAAGCACCTGTTTCTGTGTTTTAAAATATTGAAACCACTAATGAACACAATAAATAAAAGCTTACCCATAGGTTCAGTTGTATTGCCTTTTAATTTTTCTTTTCAAGTTACAGAACATGAGTCCTTTCCAATGAAAGCTTCCCACCACAGTCTTTATAGTACATCAGTCCTTTAAAAAGTGTTAAAGAAATGAAAGATTTTGACTGTTTTGTTCAAATTAATATGCCCTAAGATACGATTCTCAGTTGTCCCAATTTATTTTAATATGGAAAAATCTAATCTCTGCTTGTAAAGCAGATTACACATGTATTAAATTCTTTAAAATTAGAATATACTTAATGCCACATTAGTTCCAGGCATGCAAAGCAGGAGAAAGAATTATACACCTAAACAACAAGAATGTTTTTAAGCTTAAATTTCTACTTTGCTCCAATTCTCATTTGGTAAAATAAAACAATGTACAACCTACCATTTAATGAAATGCAATAATGACTTCATATTTTCCTGGACAAATCACAAAACAAAAGATTTAAAACAGCCAGTATTTTTAATTGAGAAAACCGAGGCTAGTGCCTTGTTTCAGCTGTCTATAAACTTGGTACACTCAGCTCTTTTTCCTGTCCCCATTCTCCTTTTCCTCTACTTGGTAAATTAATTTCATTTTGCACTTCAACACATGCATTCAAACATTCTTCTTTTGATCTCAGCAAAGTATTGCTCATTCCCCTCTGTCCAGGAAGAGGTCAGAGCTCATTTGGACTAGGGCCTAAAACATAGAGGACTGCAGACCCTTTGGTCCTCAAGGTCACGACTACAAGTTCATTTGTGGCAGCTTGCCAACAGAGTGAATGTCCTTTGAGGTTGTTGGTCCTGGTTTTCTGCCATGCCATCAGAGGACTACTGCCTCCACAGCTGCAAGTGTGGTGTCTTCCACAAGCATTGTTTTTACTGTTAAATCCTCCACAAATCTGGCTTCTTTAGGACTTGGAATGGCGAAGGTACTTTTCCCTCAGTTGTTTTTATCACTACCCAAAGAGGACAACAGTTTGTGATTAGGGCAGATAACTAATTTCTGTGGGGATCGGTACATATACTCTTAAATCGTAAATACAACACAAAAGAAGGCAAATGCAACACAACTACTATTCTCTCATCAGAAGGGGCATCCATTACGATAACAGCTCTTGGAGGCCATGGAAGAAACAACTGATGAGACTCAACTGACCAAGTAAAAAGGGAAGAAAGAGGAAGCAGAGCACCATCCAGAAAAAAAGACAAAACTCAGGTATACAACACAGGCACTCTACCTGTGCTACCCATCTGATAAGTGCAACTGGGTTGGATGAAGTGCTGCATGTTGAGCAAAGGTCAATAGATGAAGTAATTTCAGCTCACGTAAATGTTTAAAGGAATTTACTGTTGAGTGCACTGAGGTTTACAGTTTGTCTGGAGAAGCAGTGAAAGGGGATGGCATCTGCTTTTCTGTTTCACCATTAAGAATTCTTGATGTATGAGAAAAGATTTGGCTTCAGACAAAGACAGCAGCCTTGCCCTTCAGGCAAAGCTCCTTCTGACCCTACTGGAGGCAGGATTTGATCCATTCGCCAAGGTCTGTTTTACGAGATAACGTTAGGAAAGTTCTCCCCAATGCACTTGTTGGAGTGGTGAAGCTGTGGCCTTTTCTTTCTAATTAATGTAGTGGCAACATTTTAAAGGACAAACTAGAGAATAAGATATAGCAAACAGACAGCTCATCCTGAAGGAAAAAATAAAACTTTCTTGAGAGTTTGTTTTGTTATTCCTTATTTTAAATTCTGTTTATGTTGCTGAAATTTGCATATATTCTTTTTAATGAGTACTACACAGTGAAGAGACAGTGAAAGATACGGAATATGAAGCTTGTTAATACTAGTTCATTAAATTAAACCAGACCTGATTTGCAACAAAGTCCTATATTCTTGGATTTCATAGACAGGCAGTGATGTAATTTCCATCAGGCCCAGCAAACTATCGGATTGTGTCTATCTATTTAGCTGGAGTGCTTAGGCAGCCTTCATTGTCAGGGTGTTTGAGTACCTCAAGGTCTGCTAATGTATTTAGCTGCACATCTTATTCATCATATTTCTCTGTCAGCGCCTCAGCTCTCAGCATCTTTGGCAGGTTTCAGCATGGTGCTTTTTCAGGTTGGCTTTTTCTGATCCTAAGGCAGGAGCTCTGTATCCACACCCAAACTACATCTCCTTGCAGCACCAGGTGCCATGCAAGGCCCCAAGTGCCTGCTTCTCCACAAACATCTATTTTCTCAGCTCTGAGATGAACTTCACCACAGGACAAGTGTAGATTAGGCAGGCTAAACCTGAACTTTGGCATGAATAGGAGGCCAAAGAAGTGAGACTATTTTTTTTTTATAGCTTACTTCATTTATAACCTTTCCCTTGATGAATAATACCTTTCCCCTCTTTAAGTTAGTTGGCAACCTGAGATTTTTCAGATTTTGCTGCAAGATGTTTGCAGGACCAAGACAGAAATAGAACTGCAATATCCACTTTTGAGTGTCCTACTTCTGTGTTTTAAATTCTAGTTTTAGTTATTGTACCTCATTACATATATGAATCAAACTATTTAGTATGAAAAAGCTCCATCTAGAACTTTGAGTACTTGTCAACCCAATGAACAAACCACGCTCTTTGCCAGGTAGAGTTAGGACTGAAGTTTCTGTCCTATTCAGAGCCCTCTTCCCATGACCATCATTTCTCATGATGGGCGCCTTCTGCAACAGCTAATTGGTGGAAGACACTTATGCTTACCAGCAACAAAACTTTCACAGAAGCTGGGCTGTGAGGACAGGGACACCTCTTGCATTACAAGAATGGCCAAAAATCTCACCTTGTTTAGAAATAGTTTGTGAATGTAGCTCTTCACTAAACTTTTGTCACACACAAGACACTCAGCCACATTCCACTCTCAGTAGACAGGAAATAAATGTGTACCATGATCCTTGTGGGTCCTTTCCAACTTAGGATACTCTCTGATCACAAGCTTTCTAAAACAAAATTCCCTAAGATGTGGAAATTGAAACATATCCTGGGATAGTTTCTATGCTTTCAATCTCAACACCTCTAACTGATAATCTATAATGAGAAACAACAACAACAACAAAAATCCTCAAAAATCCTCAAAAGGCAATTATAATTGTTTCTTTCATTACAACTTATGAAAAGTGCTTTTAGAAACTAACCAGTCACCTGAAATAAACAGACACAAACCCCTGGCTTCCTGTTTCACTTCATAAAATTAAACATATCTGCACTCTGCCCTATCCATCCTGAAGAAACTGAAGGTGAGACTCACCTTTATTTTATTTATGTTTTCAATAAACCCATTTTGAAATATAATCATAAGAAATACTTTACTGTGCAAGCTGAGGATATTCGGTTTCATATTTGTAGTGTCATCAGAGGCTAGTTCTGCCTTTGGACTATGCCACCATTTGTGCCCATCCCTAAAGCATGAAACAATGCTGCAGTGTAAGACAGAGCAACGAGTTCAGCCATTCTTTAGGAAAAATAGGTTTAAACAGAGCTGGATACTGTATCTCTTTCAAATTGCTAGGACAAACAAAGAATACTGCTGGATACCATTAATGCAAACTGGTTTATAACTTGTATTCCATCTATCAAAAAAATGTACTCTAGTATGAGAAATAGCTGTTTCTTCTCATTTCTACTATGAAATCACAATAATCATAAGCAAGATGGCACAGTATGGCAAGGTGAAGATCTAGAGATTAGTCCTTATTTCATGTTTTTTTTTTAAAAATTCTATGTATTTTTTGTGTGTTTTCCTATATCTTATGGTTCTGGAAAAACACCTGTATACAGCTATAAATGCTCTCCTAACACAAATTCTAGAATGGCGCTGGGGAATCCAGCCTTTTGCCGTGTCAACAGCCATGGTAATATCCCAGAAAAACACTGCAATTTAATTCTAGTTATTTTTAAAATCTTATTACCTCGCAAATTTATATAATATCAACGAATTATAAACACCAGGGGAAAGATAAGATATTAAAAAACATGCCAGCTGTGGACAATAACAGAGGAAGCTTTGTTGACTGAGAAACAACAAAGAAAAAATGGACTTTTACAAAAGCAAAATGGAAGTGTCTGAATGCCATTCTGTAATGCAGCCATTGTTTTAAGAAGAAAAAACTTTACTAGAAGGTCTTAGCTTAGGTCTGGGTCAGCAAGCACATGCACATTAACTGATTGCATGTCAACAGCCTTCTTGAATTCAGTGGGGCTATCCAAATGCACATGGTTACTTACCTCAGGTGTGCTTGCAAACCAAAGCCATTTGTAGTGATTCTAGGCAACATTCTTAAAATTGTCTGGGTGATTTAGGAACTCACAGTGAGCTTTTGAAACAGCCTGAGACATCAAAATCCTCAGGAAAAAAATGCTCAGGTTCTCAAAAATTCAGTGGTCCCCTGAAGTCTTCAACCCCAAAGTAGGAGCTTCTGCTCCCATTCAGAGCAGAGGGAAAGCTAAACACCTTGGGGAAAACAGTGCAGTGAGTACATACTTGATGCGGTAAGAACCAAAACACATCATACGAAGGGAAGCCGGGGCACCTACCTCTACTCAGATGGGTAATTCTTCCTCCCTGCACAGGGTCTGTTGCAGTGCATGCTCTTCTGCAGGTGGGTATTCTATCCCAGTTTTTCCATTGCTGAAAAGCTAGAGAGAAAAAGGTGTCCAGTGAAACATCAAGAAGACCCAGCAAGCTAAGCAAATTTCATCAGAAGAAAATGTGGGCTTCAGGTCCCTCTTCTGTTTCTTTGGGATTGAGATCTTGCACATGGATCAGGTCATGTTCCTGAACTACTTTCCCAAGGATGTTTTTTTGAGAAGGGAAACATGGACATGGACACAAAAGTTCTGGCTTTCTTCACCCTTGATGAAGACTCCATTTGACCTTCACACCTCTCAAACACGATCCAGCACAGTAAGACTAAATCTAAGAAAACTGACTCAGACCTTAGGGCCAAGCACTCTAAGTAGTAGTTCATTCTCTGTGGCAACATGGAGGTTGCTTGGCATGCACACACTGGCAAAAACAAAGGTGGGTTTTGAGTAGAAGTTTTGTGGATGTGCACTAAGTGATGATTTTAAGCACCTGAAAAAATACCCTTTTTGGACGTCAGTAGTAAATACTTTGTGCTAACTATACAAAGAAGAATCTGTATTTCTTTTGTTCTGGTCTTTCCTTTGGTTTCTAGCATTGTCAGTACATCTTGTCACAAAATAACTGTCATCTGATGCATTATATTTAAATACCTTTTGCGTGAGATGACTATAAAATTAATAAAATAAGCTAATTTGAACTTAGTCTTGTTGTCATGCTGTATGACACACACTTTTTTTTGCTACCTCTCATAAGAAGCTGAAAGGATGTGTGTTTTT
Source organism: Pterocles orientalis (assembly GCA_011057875.1). Taxonomy (NCBI): domain Eukaryota; kingdom Metazoa; phylum Chordata; class Aves; order Pterocliformes; family Pteroclidae; genus Pterocles; species Pterocles orientalis. The sequence goes on from WKFP01015041.1 coordinate 661,558, forward strand.
ATTTCTGATATTTTAATTCTATTAATGTAGTTGTTAAAGCAACTGTCTGGAACTGGACCTTTCAGTATGTTAAGGAGTGAGCCAGACAAATATAGAGGTTGTGGGTCATTCTATGTGTCTTAAACAAGAGAGGTTAACATTGAAAACCTTGTAAATCAAACACAAACACAAACATGGGTACTGATGGTCACCACCTATGTAAGGACAGGAGTCTATTCTTGACTGAAGAAGTAGTGCAAACTGTATCTTGTCACTGTTTTGGAAAGCATTGGCCTAGTAGCTTGGTAGAAAATACAGTAAAAGACAATCCACAGAGGACTTAAGTTCTTATGAGAAACACTTCTGTACACATGTACACATGCACACACACACACATTTTTAACTAGTCTGCTAAGGGACTAACAGTCTAGATAATCTCTGAGGACCACTGCATGGTTAGTTGATTTGGAATAGCTTGCAATGTTTAGGAAAGTTGTGAGCTTGTTTCCTTATGCTGCTCTTGTACCTTTCCTTGCTAAAGCATACCCATACAAAAGAGAACAATAAATAACATTTAAAAATGCATATGTGCATTTGATCTCCACAACAAATCCCATCTTCACCTCCTGGCAATCTCATGATTTCAGTGGAATTTCTGATCGTTTCACTAAGGACTAATTCTAGTTTCATACTTTGTATAGTGTTGGACTGTTAAATGTTTGTATAGCACTGGACTTCTGGCAGTACATATTTCTGTCCGCCATAGGAAAAAGTGATTTATTGTACTCAACATGTACATTCACTTTCAGTGAGTGCTCCTCCACACCTTTTGCCTGGTCACAACCAGTCTGCTTGTACAATGGCCATTTCTGTAGTACCAGAGCAATATTCTCGAGTTAAAATTATGACAGTACTGCCTGTCTCATCACCCTTCCTCTTCTGCTAAGTGCTACATCTGAACCTCCATTAGGTATGAAACATGCATCAAGTCTTAACACACTGTATTTAATTTCAGTATTTACTACTTTTTAAATGCATGTAGAAGGGAAGATAAACAACAAAAGAGGCTGACTGCTGTCTTGTGAGAATTATGAATGCTACTTGATGAAAAAGGGATGAGGACACCAAGCTCTGTGGTGTGGCGGACACACTAGAGGGAAGGGATGCTATCCAGAGGGACCTGGACAGGCTTGAGAGATGGGCCAATGCCAACCTCATGAAATTTAACAAGGCCAAGTGCAAGGTCCTGCACACGGGTCGAGGCAATCCCAAGCACAAATACAGGCTGGGTGGAGAATGGACAGAGAGCAGCTCTGAGGAGAAGGACTTGGGGGTATTGGTGAATGAGAAGCTGAACGTGAGCTGGCAGTGTGCGCTTGCAGCCCAGAAAGCCAATCATGTCCTGGGCTGCGTCAAAAGAAGCATTAGCAGCAGGTCAAAGGAGGTGATTCTCCCCCTCTACTCTGCTCTCATGAGACCCCACCTGGAGTACTGTGTGAGTACTGTGGGGCCCCAACATAAAAAACACCTGGACCTGTTGGAGAGAGTCGAGAGGAGAGCCACAAAATTGGTCAGAGGGCTGGAGCACCTCCCCTATGAGGACAGGCTGAAAGAGTTGGGGTGTTCAGCCTGGAGAAAAGAAGACTCCAAGGAGACCTAATAGCAGCCTTCCAGTACCTGAAGGGGGCTACAGGAGAGATGGGGAAGCACTCTTTATCAGGGAGTGTAGTGACAGGACAAGGGGTAATGGGTATAAGCTGGAAGAGGGGAGATCTAGAGTAGACATTAGTAAGAAATTTTCTTTACTATGAGGGTGGTGAGACACTGGAACAGGTTGCCCAAGGAGTTGTGGATGCCCCATCCCTGGAGGTGTTCAAGGCCAGGCTGGATGAGGCTTTGAGCAACCTGGTCTAGTGGAGGGTGTCCCTGCCCATGGCAGTTGGAACTTGATGATCTTTAAGATCCTTTCGAACCCAAACTCTTCTGTGATTCCATGATTCCTTGACATGAGTGATGATGAACAACAGGAAGCCTTTAGCCAACTTTCCAGTACCAATAGCTTGCCTATTATTTGCCCCAGCACATTTTAAAGAGTGCTTCAAGAATATAAGTTCCCTCATTTTACCTGTGAAGGAACTGAAGCACAGAGAGAGAAGGAGCTTTCCTTAAACTGAGCCAGTTCAGTGCTCACCAGTTGTGAGAAATCATTATGAGGTCTGCACTTCTGTAGACAGAGCAATGTTCTTAACATGACCCTCAGTTTTCACACCTATCACCTACCCCTCCCTTAAATTACACTCTTGTTGATGTTTTTTCTTTTCCTTTATATAATTACCTTTTGCCTCTTCAACTTGTACAAATGAAACAGAACTAAACCAGAGTTTTAAGCAAATACTGATAAGGTGGATTAATTCTCAGATCAAGATAGCAGGAGCAAAAGTGAAATTGTCTGTCCAGGATTCTGGCAGTAGAGACATTTTTCTGCCCACTTGCCTATTCCTAAAGACAGCTTTTTAAGAAACTGTTGTGTAAACTCTGGTTCATAATAGTAGATTCATCCTCTAAGATATTCCAAGAGAAGATCTAAATGCATCTTCCTAGGGTAGATGTGCCTCTCTGCACAGCTCCCAGGTGTGATCCATTGGATGGTCCTGGTCCATATTCAGGAGCATACTCAGAAACATAGCATGGCTTCTGTCTGGTCCTTGTGTCTATTTCTTTCCCATGGAAACCAAGATCTAGGGGGAAGACAGCAAGATGACCTCTTCATTCCTGGGTCTTGCTCTAACATGTATTTGGTCACAGGATTTGGACTCACAAACTGGAAAATGGTCTGAGATGTTGCAGTTTAAATACACCACTAGTGAACATGAGGAGATTTAATAGAGCATGGTGGTGTTTGTACTCACAGTTTCCCCAACCCCAGCCCTTTCCTAGCCTCAATTAGAAAGAAGCCTTGGGCTCCAGACACGTGTTTGTCCCTTGTCTCTTCTCCCCACAGGTTGTCCTCACCTGAAGCTGCTTCCTCCTGGGCTGGTGGGACAGAAGGACTAGGGGCATAAAGTGTGGCAAAACTGTACCATGGAGGTTGGGCCCTACAGCCTGGTTAATTTGGCACATTTTGAAGGCTTTTGACATTCTAAATATAAATCTGTATCTCCAAAGTTGTGGTCCCTGTTGGAAGGTCCACAATAGTTTGTAGTCCTCTTGGCAAATGTTTCTAAAACTAAACTAAAACTAAAAATCAGGAAAGATTTCTTAAATAAGGCAAGATCAAGACAACTATTCTCCTGCAAATCTTTATGGGCAGTCCTTGTGAAGTTAAACTGTTTTTATTAATCTTTGTCTTTGATGACAGTGTACCTGACCAAAGTCAGGAAGAGTTAAAAAAAAAAGACTAAATATCTAAAATTTTTATCCCACTACTTAGATTAATTTCTTGCAGCCCTACTATTTTGTTTCATCAGACTCCGTTCAGTTCTAACAAAAGACATGTCTTTTTGTATTAGAGAGGTTTTATTTTCCTTAGAACAGTTGACTGTTACATTCCTTTTTTACAATAGTGTGGAATATTTTACTGGTTTGCACAACTGAGAGCTAGCTCTCCATATAAAAACAGTTGCCTGTTTGTACATATAGGCGTGCATATATGTACATAAATTAGAAAGCTTCAGCTCTGGATAACAGCTTTATATGGACCTGGATTCATAGACCTAAATCTTTTATATATAAATATCATGTCGGCACTGTCATATTAAGTATTTAATACATTCTGGAAACAGCTAGTTCTAAAATGAGTAGTATATAAAGAGAAATATGTTAAGTTATGGCTTAAAGATAAAGTCATTACTTCCTACCATTAGACGTGGTTACTTTGTATCTCAGATGCAGTATGTCACACTTGTAGTTTCAAAACTGGCTTTATTCTTGTCATAGGGCTACTAGGACAAAGGAGGTAAAAGTGCGTTGTAACTATCCAGAGGTTTCATCCACATCAGTATTCTTATGTCAAAGTTGGCTGTAGGTTTCAAACACATTTCTCACTAATGCAATCCCCAAAAATTTATTAGAAACTAAAGGAAGCATTTTATTTTCAGCCTTGGAAAAAAATTTAAACTAAACAAAATACGTGCCTAATTATTTAAAACACATAAACTATTCTGTGGACAGAAAAGGAATTCATTTTCCCATGGCACAGCAGAATAAGAATATATTTTTTTAAGTAATTCATAATCAGTATAACATTCCTGTCTAAAACAAGTAGGCAGATTGTTGTTTATAGTATCAACAAAGAGTGAATGTTGTTTTCATCAAAGGCTCCTCAACACGTAGAACCAGGCAGTACAGCAGATGCTACTGTGTCTTCATATCAAATTTAAATTTTGAAATGAAAAATGAACTTTGGTTACACATTCTTTTGTGTCAGAAATCCCCCCTGATCTCTTCCTCTGAGCCTCCCCTTCCCAGCCCTCCCAGAGAGGCAGTGGTGCTCACTGTGGGCCTGTCCCAGTTAGCGTTTCCTGCTTGATATGCATACGAGTAGCCACCACCTAGGGTGGCTCAGTAGTACCACGGGCTGTTTAAGAGAGAATGACACTGGAACCTATCCTACGAACCAAGAGGAAATACTAACAAACGCACAATGCTGTGTGTGCCTTCAGGGATATTAGGAAGACTGATGTAAATACTGTTAAAGTTCATTCATCTGGGACTTCATAACCACAGCACTGTAGTTTTCCCTGAACCGTCCATCCAAAGGAGACTGGAAAGGGGGTGCAGTGATAACATATGGTCAGACATTTTTCCACAGTACAATCTAAATACTGTGCCATACCACCTCAAGCCTTACTTTGGACAGTGGCAAGTATTACAATTTGGCCTAACAGGGAGAGAAGAGACGGTGGGGATGTTCAGTGTGAATAAGTAAGGCCGAAGTTAATTATGTGTCTTGTTCGATCTGCAGATCTCATTGAGATTTCTTCTTTTACTTCTTGAAAGTCAAAACTGATTATGCACCCTGCTGTGATTTGATGAGGACTTGGACTACAGCAAGGCTGGCAGTCATGTAGCCAACACTGCTGTAAGCAGCCAGCTGCTACAAGCACCCTGTGTTTCCAGGGTGGAGCTAGGTCCAATGCAGGAATATTTCCCAACATCACCACATTCCTCCTCTTATTCTCCCCAGACCTCAACCACACAACTTAGGCAGTATCTGCGGTTGTGTTTCCCTGTACTTCCATCTCCCGCAGTCACTGTGTCAAGGAGCAGGTGATGTTGCTTCCTCTGCCTTTGCTCAGAATTCCCTCCAAAGCTATATTTTCTTTGAACTGTCTCTCGCCTTCCTGCATAGATTTACATTCTGTTATTCCAACCTCCTCTCTTCGTTCACCAAGGATCCCCCTTGATCTGCACTCAGTAACAGTTTTGCAATATAGCCATAGTTATATGATGGCTCCAGAAAGTGGTCATCTGCCAGAGGCAGGACACTTGTGCCAAAAAGAAACTTCCACTTAAGGTGCCAGGGAATTAAGTATCCAATTAGAGGGGGTCCACCTCTTAATTTTCCTCTGTTTCTCTCCCTTTCCTTACAAAATACACTCCTGGGGAGTGTATTATACTGGTTCAGGAGAAACAGAAAGCACATTCCACCCTCTACCTCTTCAAGCAGAAGGATGATAATCAGCAGTTCTGCTGCTCCTCCCTAAAAGTACTTACTTGAACAGAGGTATGGCACTGCCTGGGCAGGATTTTTGCTAAAGTGTTAGTATGTGTGCACTGTGCTGTGTGAGCACTCTACTAAATAGATAAACCAAGATACAGAAAATGTTCAGTAACTTGCCCAAGGCCATAAAGCAATTCAATAACAATGCTGGGAATTAAAAACTAGGTTGAAATTTTTCAAACAGAAATACTTTCTCACAGGAAAAAAGGCCTTTATCAATACTCCTGGGGAAAGTGGATAATTGTGAGCTCTTGAAGGGCTTCATTTTTGCAAAGTAGTTCCTGAACAATGTGAGACTTTTAACAAATGGCTTGTTTCAGAACTGGAAATTAGAAGGTAAAAGTGGAAACATAAATCAGGTCTGCGGTATTGTTGATGAAGTTAAGCAACATCTCAAATGATCCTCAGCCAAATACTGAAGAGAGCACAACCTGAAAATCCTGATGTTTTCATGGAAACACATTGCTGTTATTGGTGGCTTGTTTTTTTTCTTTTCCTAAGAGCATAGCCCAAAAACACAGAGGTCACCTTGTGGCTTGACCCAAGAAGAGGGTGCAGGAGTGCGTTTCCTCTGGATGCATGTGTGGATGCACGTGTGGCCCCAACAGAGGCGGCTGGAGTTTGCTCTGTCCCAGTCCCCCCTCCCAGTTTCAGTTTCCAGTTTCCACGCTACACAAAAAGCTCAGACATTTGCCACCTTCTTCACCTAGATTTTAGCGAGAAAATCATAATGGTGCATGTTTGCCATGGTTACTTCACCAACAGGATGTTTGGGAAATGAGCTCTACTTATACTGAGTGTATTTACACCAGGATGAGCTCCTGTAGCCACCAGAGCAAGGACAGTGCATGTGCTTGCTGAGAGAGAGGACATAACACAATGTCTCTCATTATTTTGGAGCACCTCAGGAGGCCCACCACCTTATGAAACTGACACCTTCGCCAAGCCATAAGGGGCTTTTCCAGACAGGTGTTTGACAGGCACAGCCACAGCCACAGCTGTAGAGCTATCAGCTGCTGGGGAAAACCTTCACTTCTGATCCTCTCCAGTACGGGAGAGAAGTCAGTCCCTTCTGATGTGCTTTCCCTTCAACATGAGAAGAGGTCTGGCTCTCTGGTAAAGCTAATGAGAATGCTTTGTGGCTGGACTGATGGTGATTTAGAGTTTGTCTTTTTATTAGAGTGACATGTAAATAAAGCCAGAGCCTTCATCTTTCTCTGGTTTTGTATATTCACAAAAGCTCTGGGTAAAGGAGCTTATGAATTTTAAAGAGGTTTGGTTTTTTTTTTAAAGGTAGCAAACCATTTAAAGTTACACATATTTAGTTCCTTTTTAAATTAGTATTTTTAGACAACATTCCTAATCAGCTATAGTCGTAGTAACAGGCTTAATCCATTTGAAGTATGAAAAAGAGATGCATTCCTTACATTTGGAAATAAATTACTGAACAAGCTTTATAGCAAATATAATTCAGTTCAACACTATGGCTTAATGAAGAAGTAGCAAAAGAAATAAATTACACATTTACAGAGTAAGTATATACATTTTGCAAATGTAGTCTCATCGCTGACACAAAAAATGCCTTCTGATAAGCTTCACTCTGTGAATTACACTTAGACAATTACAATGGCTATTTTTTTCAGTGTGGACTTTACTGTCCACACTTTAGTGTCTCACATATGGATTGTTGCAGTCCCCTCTTATGGTGCTCTGACAGTCATTCAGAAAAGTCACAACTCCATCCTGGATTGAACTTCTCTGTCCATGCCATCTGCACAAGTGGTCTTGCTGCCCAGAGCTGTTCAGGCTATGATCGTGTAAGAGGAGACCATACTGCCTGCTTTGCTGACATGTCTGTTTGGATCTGAAGTGCTCATACTGACAGTCTCAAGATGTCTGAGAACCTTATAAGACAAAATATTTTCCTGACCTTCATGAGAAGGCAAACCTCAAGCACCTTGGCCTTTGTGACAGTGCTCTGTGTAGAGTGTATGTGGAGTAAGGTGAGTGAGAAAGAATTTAGGGGCAGAAAGTCTGTTTAATATTGCTAATGGGTTGTCTATGTCTATGAGATCTCTACATTCATTCAGAATTCAGATGCTGAGGGACATTTGGGGTTCAAAACATTGAATAAATACACATTTGGCATTTAAGAGATGCTGGCACTCTGAAAATGTAAAGGATTAGCTTTTCGAGAAACCATTTATCTTTACGTGAGACATTTTGAAGAGTATGTATGTTGGAGAAGCGGTTTGGATGGGAGGTGGCAGAAAAGATGGACAGCAACCCTTCTGGTATTGACCAAATATAGCTGTTTCTTTGTTATGGTTCGTAACTACAGCTGGCCTTGTAACCTTCCTTATACACACAGATGGAGTAAGTTTTCTTCAGAAAGGAAGCTGAGATAAAAACCGTGGTGAAAAATGATGTTGTGTCTTGGTGACTTTGCAGAAAGGTCTTTTCTTTTTTAAAATGTTATTAGTGCTACAAGCTGAAAAAAAAACTGCAAAATCCCTGAGGTCATATTCCTAAAAAAGCATGTACGTCTTCTACATTTATCAAACCATGTCTACTTTAAATTCTTCCTTTAATAAAACTTCATCCCTCTACGTTGTTGTTTGCATTCTATAACAAACAAGTAGATGCAGTCAAAAACTCGAGTCTTTCACAGTAACAAAGCTGACATATTTATCTGAGAGAATTTGACTCAGGGGGAGCACAACAGTGTCACTCAGAGCTATCTTACAGTTTGCTATTTTTCAGAATAAATACTTCCAGAAAATGAAGCAGGATCAAAATGTTTCTAGCTTTCAAACAGAATCTGAGCTATGGAGAAAACAGAAATTAGTTTATAAGAGTAAAATATAAAAAAGGTGTTTCTCCAGAACTCAAAAGGGCCTTCTGGATAAAGTTTGGGCGTTTATTTTTACACATAAAGCATCTGGAGTAAAGGACAATTCATACAATAGGATTTGGGTAAAGCACACCCTGGAAAGCCAACATAGTAACAGGAAATCACTTCTCACAAGGGGCATACACAGGCTATAAATGTTTATTGTGTTATTGACAATTATCTGTTTAAGACTGGGATTACTCTATGAGTAGTTCAGAAAACACTGCCTTATGGCTTAATTGCTTCAGTACCTAATTCATTTTTAAAACACCCTGTAGATAAAGACGATAGCAAAATAGTGGATATATGTTTATGAATGGAAACTTTGCTCTAGTTGCCTTCCTTTCATCATGATACTTTGTGCTTGTTTCAATCAACAAAAAAAAATCATATAGTGGCCCTTTCTTTTCTTCATATCTAATTAAATGATTGATTTTTAGCTTACAGATTTAGATCAGAACTAGCTGGGATGTAGTGTGATGGTAGGTGATATTTATTAGGTCTTTTTGTACATTTGACAGTTAACTTACAGAAACTAACAAATACCAATATTAATATTGTGGTAACACATGAGATGCCTTTGATCCCAAGAGTATCACCAAAAGAGAGTCAGAAGTTGCTTCAAAGCTGCCTGGAGAAAAGATATTTCCTTTATTGTAAAAGAAAACTACCTTGTGAAGAGGTGTTCTACAGACTGAGAAGTCTTATTAGGTAACATGGTTTATTCCCAAACCAAGGCAGAATCATTTCCTGTAACAAATTTTCCAGTATAATATTTAATTATCAAGCTGTTGGCTTCTATCACTTCTCTTGTGACTATTACAAAGACTAATAGACTTACCAGTCAGGAAGTTTTACATATATTCAGACTGTATTTTAGGCCATTACAACTAATTCTAGTACACTAAATGATCTCTTGTGAAGGGCTAACCCTTTGAATATTACAGACCAGTATCATCTTGCAGTTAAATTATACATTTTTAGGTCTTCCAGCCTATCAGCATAACTGAGACTATTTCTACAGTCCCCTTTTCAAATTTTAATTTATTTTGATTAATATTGTGGAGGCAAAAATGAGAAATCTTTCCTTCAATGGATCAGTTGAAGAAATCAAGTAAGAGCTCTCAAGTATGATTCTGTCTAGACAGGTAGAATCCAGTGATGGCTTTGAAATATCAACAAACCATTCTTAAAAACATATCTAGGAAGGTAATTCTGAGGTCATGGTTGCGTTAGAAATCATTGCATGACTCTTTTGCTACTGCTCTCTGTATTTGCTAATATCTTCCTGAAAATGAGGCGAGGACAAAATAAGAAAAGAGTCATTGCCTCTTTCTTCTGTGACAAGACACTCTTATTTATGAAGCACTAAATTAAAATGGACTTTTTAACATATATTCATGTGTAATGAACTAGTCTATAGAGGCAATACACTCTTCTCTTTCAAATCCCTTATTAAAGGCCACTTAACGTTAATTATTTGTATTACTACAGTACCTAGCTGCCCCAATAATAAATTACATGTTTCTTGTAGCAGGTGCCCCATTGCAATGTTCCCTGCTACAGCTGAGGTAGAAGACGTGACAACAAATGGAAGTGGTCTGAGCACAGGGGAAAATAAAATAGTACCTTACAAATCAACAAGTTTCTCAACTCAGGCTTTTTCACCTTTCTCATCACAAAATGTGTCATGGAATTTTACAAAGAAAAGCACACTAGAAAACCCCCCAAACCCATTTCATTTTAATAAAATTTCAGACCTTGTGAAGATTCTCACTTTGCCAGGCAACACTGACAAAGCTACCATGTCCTCCTGATTTCCACTACACACAGAGGTGCCTATTGGGAAGATCTGGCTTCTGAGGTCACTTTCAGGCAAGGATCCTCTCAGGCTTGGTATCCCCAGAGCTCCCATACCTACTATGTGATTTGTTTTAAATCACAAACTGAAGAAATTCTTGGTCCACAAATCTGAACCACATAGTCTCCCTTAATATTGGAGACCCTTGGGCTGTTTGGACCTGTTTCTCTTTTCTGCTAAAATGCTACTACTTAAAAAAAAAAAATGGAGCAGACAGGAATGAAAACCCATTCTCCTAGTTCTATTTTAAAATACTGTCCATACGGAGCAGAAATTCAATCACATGAAACACAGGAAAAACCTGAACATTTTCAGTCACTGTAATATTTTCTTCCATCTAGCAGTAATCTTAACAAACAAACAAACAAAAAAAGAAGTGCAAAATATTTGGCACCACTAATTACAATTCTTTCAGTTTTTTAAGTCACAGTGAATCATATGAGCAAGAATAATTGACAACTGAGAGTTTGTCCGTGCCAGATTTAAACACTTCATGTCCATTTCAGGAAAGCAATTATGCATATACTTAAATTTTAAGCAGCTGAGGGGCCAAAAATTTAGCAATTTTATATACCTTTTGTAGAAGTATCTCATACATTACGGGACATTCTGTTAAAATCCTAATCTTTAAATCCAGTGTTTTTTTAAATGGCCTCAAGTTGCGTCAGGGGAGGTTTAGGCTGGGTATTAGAAACAATTTCTTCACTGAAAGAGTGATCAGGCATTGAAACAGGCTGCCCAGGGAAGTGGTGGAGTCACCATCGCTGGAGGTGTTCAAGAAACGTGTAGCTGTGGTGCTTCAAGACATGGTTTAGTGGGTTAGGTGGTGTTGGGTTGATGGTTGGACTTGATGATCCTTGAGGTCTTTTCCAACCTTAATGATTCTATAATACAAATCATTCAGAGATGTTTTACAAATGTGACATGAAGAAGGACTTTTGTGTCTCAGAATTCGCATATTGTTTTACAAAATGTCAACCAAAAGACACCGCCTTTCTTTTCAAACTTTGTTTTGCCTATGTCCCAACAACAACACTACTGTATATGTTCACCTAGCAATTCACTTTGACAGAACCCAAATTTCACTCTTTCCCAGTCACCTCCATTGATCTGCTGACCATTCTGCATGGCTGCTACCTAGATCAGAACAACATCTAGGCAGACTCCCGAAGTATCACCGTCAGAAATCATGATATCACTGAAAGGGCTCTTTGCTGTTGGGGAGAAGGGGAGGAGGTGAACAGGAGGAAGCTTGCCTGCTGCAGGCCCCGCAGCTGTGTGACCTGTGGCTGCTGGGTGTCCGGACAGCACATGGGACCCAGCAGGCAAGACTGTGGCTGAGCTAGGCTACACCCCGCAGTGCAGAAAACTAATATTGCAGAGACTGTGGCAATATTGGCACTTAATACTTTTGTTGCAAGCTGGGACTGAACAAGTGTGTTGCTCACAAAGAAGCATGACTCTTTATAAAGCTGTTGTAACTTTCCAAAGTAAAAAAAAAAACCCTCATATAAAAACTACAGGTACTATCTGTTCTTGTCTAACTGTCACATCTCTAGCTGGTGGTCTTTGGATTTTTGTTTTTACTTAAAGAATTCCTCTGCAAAATATGGTCCATATCAGTTCAATGGCAAGTGGAAAGGCATTTATTCAAGCTTCTCTGGCATACAAGCATTACTTAATGAAGAAAACAGTATTTCTTTCTATACAAAGGAAAATAAAAACAACAAATCAATTTTTTTTAAGTCTCGTTTGAGGACACATACATGTCTGAGCCCAAATCCTAAATCTTATAATCTCTTTGGAAGGGTTACATCAGAGCTTCTAATCTTATTTGCAGAGTACTCCCACATCTACAGTTCACTTAAACACATTAAAATTCTAAATGGAAAAGTCAAAGAAAGGTGATTTTTATCACCAGACTCTTCCTGTGATAGTACTTGCAACCTTTAAAGTACGATGGATCCATCTCCAAGATACTTCTTGTAGGCTATCAAGACAAAATATCTTGGCTGGTTGTTTTTTGGGGTTTTTTTTGTTTTCTTTTTTCCAGAATCAACAAAGCAAAAAACCTGACCCACACCACTATCAGTGGTAAAAATTCCCACAGTTCCACCTACATGACATTTTTTTTCTCAGAATGTCCTTTAAAACACCTCAGCATTTACTTGAATCAAAGTCTCACCTCATACTTCTAAGGTGAGAGCATATTAAATGAAACATCATTAACGTTCTGTGCCTTTTTAATTTCATACTTAAGTTAACATAACATTGACATTAAATTTTGTTCATGAAGAAGTGACCTAAGACTCTGGTAGAAACCAATGAAAATGCATACAGTGTTTTCCTACACCAGTCACCTAATGTTTTTTATCTGCAATTATTTTTATTCCTGCGTTTTACATACAATCTGCTTGGGAATAATGGAAGACAGAGAGCTCTAGCTGAACAAAACCGTCCACACTAAAGTATTATTTTTTGTTTCCTTCTCAGACTTTATAATAAAAAAATGGATGCAGAACTAGATTAGCCCATTTGCTCAGTTAACAGTTATTATATTCCAAAAAGTTTAATGTCTGACTAATCTTGAGCGATAGCCCTAATCAAACTTTTTGTTGTCTCTTTCTCCCAGCATCTGAAGAGTACTTAAAAGTAAACAGAAATGATGGAAAGGGAATCCCTATAGCAGAAATTAAGAAATAAAATACAGGGATTAACCTCCAGCCTTATGTGCCTTTATCTCTTCTCTGCCTTGCAACCAAAGGGAGACTGTTTAACCATTAAAAAAGATTAAAGGTATTAATTAGACTAAGAGATAGAAACCTATCACCCTTCTGTCAGAGCAGACCAGAAATAAACCTTCTTCCAGATTAAAAAAAATAATAAAAAAATCTATAGTTTTAGAGTTTGGTCAAAACAAAAGTGCTGTTGATCAGCTTTCTATATTCCTATTGTTGTCTGAAAGATCAAAAAAATGAGCCCAAAACTGAATAAACATTTTGATGAATTTGTGGATGAGGGGCAGAGGCACTACCTCCTTCTCATATCAAAGTAGCAGCACTATACACAAACAAATATAATTCTGTTAGGATTTAATAAATCTATGTAAATAAAACAATAGTCAAGGTTAACAGACAACCCCCCCCAGTGGAACTCTGAACTGCCTTTTTTTTTCTCTGCAAAATGAAGAAACTACACATTACATTTAAATTATGTAGAAAGTATTTTAAATGCCTTTTGCAGCAGAAACAGATATTAGACCAAACTGCATCTATATGCCATGTCTAAGGACAGATTAGACATATTTTAGAGTCACTTGTCAGTAGAAGATTACAAAATATTATTCAAGACAGAAGAAAACTGGCAGAAGAGGGTATACTTTTATCCAAAAATAACACATTTTTGAATTTTTCAAAGTTGTATATGATTCTTTTTTTAAATCTCATGGATTAAAAAAAAAATTGCAGTTTTCAATCAGACATCCTTATAAAAAGAATAGAAGTTAATAAAATACATTCATCTCATCATGTGTTAAAGGTGACCCTGTTAGAAAAATAGATTATGATGAGGTTTGAAAATTATAATGGCCTATACTAAATAGCTCTATTTGAAATATGTTAAAGTCAGCTGCTAAACAGCAAATTGAAAAAATTATATTAAAGGTCACAATCAAAGAAATACTTTGGACTCACAGCATTAGTTAGTAAAAGGGAAATCACTATTTTACTGAAAAATGCTTTTAGATATAAATATATACACAAATATTAAACACAAGCACACCACTGAAAAAATTCATAAATAACTACCATTTTATTTTTTCTGACTCAAATCAGTCTGTACCTAGAGTAATCACCTGGGATAGGGTACACTGCATTCACATTGCTCTAAGTAGCAAGAATTTGGCTCCCAACATTCAATACTTAACATTTATTTAATAGCCAATTAGATGACAATTTCAGAGAAATTAAAGTAGAAAGAAGCAACACACTAGAAGGACTGATTCTAGAGTTCTTCATCTCAGTATCTTAGGTACATGAAATATGAAGGCAGAATGAGAATGATTATTTCTAAATATTTTCATTTCCAAACAAGACAAGCTGCATTCTCTGAAATCACTTCAAGATAAGTTTGAAAATGTCTGGAGAAAAAAAAAAATTCCACTTGTGTGGATTTTGTTGGGACAGTACTTTCTAAGACAGGACTTTGGTCCCTGATATATTTGAAAAATCAGCAACAAATTTCTGCAAAGATCTTGCTGCAAACATTAAGCAAAGTTTTATTAACAGTCAGACAGTACAACAGTGTATTAGCAATTGTAATGAAGATGCCCAAATCCTGACATGGTAAAAGGTAGCAGGCATCTATTTTTTATCTTAAAAGGTGGTCCTAAAGTGAGTCAGAGGAGACAAAAAACTAAATACTACTGCTGATATGCAGTTTTAAAGCAAAAATAAATACGTAGAAAACAAAACAAACGGAAACAAAAGCATTAGTTTCAGGAGTACTGGTCCAACAAGCAGTTCTGAAGGTAGATCTATTTTGCATGAGACTTTACAGGCCACACTGGTTCCTTCACGAGTAATGTTTTTCTTCCATAGGTATGCACAGGATGATGTTTTTGGATCTCTTACGAAACATCCAGTGTGTTGAAGCCTCTGACCAAGAGCTGAGTGCTGACACTCAGTATGATTTCATCTGCATTGTTTGTCAAGAGCACAAAGTCCAAGAATTTTCATTAATGCTCTCAATGTTCCCTATAAAAAAACTTCATTGAAATCACTTTTTATTAAGATTACAAGTCTTTCAATCCAAAGCTAGGATGCCTTCTTCACCTCTCCCTTATACATTTGCCTGGCCAGTCCCAGCAGCTCCAGCTTTTCTGCAGGTACAGATGGAGGCACCCAGCCTGGTGCTTTTCTCATCTCACTCTGAAGCCACCAGTCCCACTCTCCACTCCAGAGCCCTTATCCAAAATGGCTCCATCCCAGTCCCAGCTTCTTTCTGCAGCTGCCCATGCTCAGCAAGGGCTCCCTGAGAGCATATGGGGACACACTCTTGGAGCTTCCAGCCCAACCCACTGTGGCCACAGCTGTAACTGGGAGCAAACCCCCCGAGAGCCTCAGGCTCCTCTGCAGCCATGTTGCTGGTGAAATCTAAGCTTTCTCTAATGACTGCGTGTGAGTGTGCAAACTGCAGTTTTCCAAAGGCACACAAATTGGCCAAACACAAGTCTGGCAAGAGAGGCAGCCACAAAACAGAGCACAGAAAGCTCCTTTCTGCCAAATGCCTTGCTCCAAAGCAGAGGAATGCTTGAGCTCTTCAGAGAGAAAAGTACCAGAAATTTCCTTTGTTTTCTTGCATAGGTTAAAAGGGTATTTCTGCTACTTTTTAAACCTGCTTATTAAAAATAACCAGAACTTTTTTGAAAGGAATTTCGAGAGAAAAAGAGAATAAAAGGAAAGAAATCTGATGAAGCAAATACCCATTAGGGAAAATTTCAACCCACATACTTAAAATCTACCAAAACTTTAGCAAACTGAAACACTTCATAATATGAAGTATATCTAACATAAAATGTCAAACAATCGTAAGATGCATACCAAGAAAAACCATGCCACAGTTAAGTACTCCAGCATCTATACTGAACAACACTCAAGGCACAGGGATACGTCCAGCACTAGTTTGGCTTTGGCTCCCCTTGAGTACTCGGGGGCTAAGGCAGTGGTGGCCACCATGACTCCAGACAAGGCTACAGCTGTTGAAGAGAGTCTTTAACCAACCTATTTGCTATGCAATATAACATCAGCCGTGAAAATGTTGTAGTCCTCAGATCAATATTTTTCTGCCTACCAGCCTGGGCAGCGTTTCTCATGAGTGAGTAATTCTAGATGTTACCACACAAGTCTGAGAGGAAGTTTGCTGATGAACCAGAAAAGCCAGTTGCAACAGTAGGTCCATTTTTAGCATGTAAACAACTGACATCACAAACATGTCAAAAGCACAATTCAAACAGAAAATGCGCACAGAAAAAGCAGTGAGCCGAAGTACAAGACTCCTACGTGGAGAGAAGGTTATCGGTCTCTTCCATATACAGGTGCTTTCTACAGACTTCTTTCTTCTTTTTAAAAAAAGATAATAAAATAAATCAGAGAACACAGAGAAAATGCCATAGAATCATAGAATCATAGAATGGTTTGTGCTGGAAGGGACCTTAAAGATCATCTAGTTCCAACCCCCTGCCATGGGCAGGGACACCCTTCACTAGACCAGGTTGCTCAAAGCCTCATCCAGCCTGGCCTTGAACACCTCCAAGCATGGGGCATCCACAGCTTCCCTGGGCAACCTATTCCAGTGCCTCACCACCCTCATAGTGAAAAATTTCTTCCTAACGTCTAGTCTAAATCTCCCCTCTTTCAGCTTATAGCCATTACCCATTGTCCTGTCACTACACTCTCTGATAAAGAGTGCTTCCCCATCTCTCCTGTAGCCCCCTTCAGGTACTGGAAGGCTGCTATTAGGTCTCCTTGGAGTCTTCTTTTCTCCAGGCTGAACACCCCAACTCTTTCAGCCTGTCCTCATAGGGGAGGTGCTCCAGCCCTCTGACCTATTTCGTGGCTCTCCTCTCTCTCCAACAGGTCCAGGTCTTTTTTATGTTGGGGGCCCCACAGTACTCACACAGTACTCCAGGTGGGGTCTCATGAGAGCAGAGTAGAGGGGGAGAATCACCTCCTTTGACCTGCTGCTAATGCTTCTTTTGACGCAGCCCAGGACACGGTTGGCTTTCTGGGCTGCAAGCACACGCTGCCGGCTCACGTTCAGTTTCTCATTCACCAATACCCCCAAGTCCTTCTCCTCAGAGCTGCTCTCTGTCCATTCTCCACCCAGCCTGTATTTGTGCTTGGGATTGCCTCGACCCGTGTGCAGGACCTTGCACTTGGCCTTGTTAAATTTCATGAGGCTTGCATTGGCCCACCTCTCAAGCCTGTCCAGGTCCCTCCGGATGGCATGACAACTCATTATAAGATGTACATGAATGTTTTCACTCCACTTAAAATGTGAGAAGCAAGTACCATTTAATTCATTGGTATCATAAATAACTCTTTTCTTGAAACCTCTGTGCACTTAGTGCAATAAGAATTTATGCCTCTTAAGAAAACTTTCTCAAGAAAGCCCACTGAAAATTTGATGTATGAAAAAGTCTTCCATCCTTCATGCAAACTGTGAGTATTCTTGTCATAATCATTAGGGTATTTGTCTTCTCTTCTATGGAACAAGGAGCTTTCATGTCCAGCTTTCATAAAATTTATAAAACTATCCCCTCTCAATTTCACAATTTGTAAAAAGGAAATAGGTGAATTCCACCATGTCTTCAGAAGACTATAGAAAAGATTTCATATGCAGAGTTAAGGTTCAAATCAAGTTTTAGCTGTTTGTCTTGAAAGCCAAAACTGAGAATAAGATAGTGGAGCTGACCTGTAGATAAAATGTTGCTCTGAGATTTCTAGGCAGGAGAAATAGTAGAGGAAAATATGTATTTACTTCATGGATGAATTTTTATTAATTGTAGAACTATAGTGGTAGTTATTTTAACCTTTGTCTCAACATTCAAAATAAGAAAGACATTTTGCTTGTTATTACATACATATTCAGCTAGAAGATAAAAAAACCTGATTTTTTTAAATTTAAGAAAGAAACAAACAAACACAGATAAACAGACTTTCATGCATTTTTAGTGGGAATTTACAAAGGCTTCAAAGTTGCTGTGCCTGGATGCAAAGCAAATTAAAATGGTTGAGTTACTACAGAAAATACTCCAAACAAGGTTGGTAATGGATGTTTTAAAGGAACGTGGGCTCTGGCGGTGACACTGACTGCCTCTGTAATAATGTATTTCAAATGATTTAGCCGACTAAGTGCTTCAAAGAACACACGAAAATATCATTTTTGAAGCACTGGTTCAGCTGAGCATTTTAGGTGAATGTAGCTTCCAAAGCATTTTAGATGGCTCTCCTTCCCAGACTGAGATGATCAAAGAATTTGACACATAGAAAGTCTGACTCTTCCTTCACATGCACCAGTACAACAGTGTTGATTTCAGTGCTGATACTGCTGTGTTTTAACAGCATACATGAGAGGAGAATCAGGCTCAGCATGTGTAATATCCCACCAGCACACTTTGTGTTCTTGTTCGCCATCCTGTTGATGTATGAGCTACTGCATGGTTCTCAGAGGGCCACTGACTTTTGAATCAAAATTATGATATGATCGTGCTGCTGCATTTGCATGTTCTTGCACCTTCTAAATTTAAATGAAAGCAGCACCCACCCATAGGAAAAAAAGGCAGCAGCATTTTTTAAACATGAAAAGTAGAATGAATCCATTCTAATTGTAATCAAATATTCACGTGACTTTATCACATTGCTATTGTCCTACACAATAAGCTTAACTGCAGCATACAAAGTACAGAATGTGAACCTTCAACTTCCTGAATCCTGACTATATTCCTCTAGAACTTCGTTCTTTGTCTGATACCCTGCTTTATATCATGGGCAAATACCCACTGTCCAGCCCTTCAGATGGGTCTTCAAACAAGGCTGTAGGAGAACCACAAGCTCTCATTTCACTCTGCCTCCCTTAGATTGATCCTATGGGGAGGACTCCAACTGTTCAAAACCTGCTTCCGGTTTCCTCTTCTCCTGCTGTCAGCTCCATGCTGACATGTGCAGACCCAGAAGCAAGCCAGACCCTGCACTGTGCCCATTCCCAACTTACCAGAAAAAGCAAACTAAGCACAAGTAGTATCTGCTCAGCTCTGGAAGTGTTGTGCCTTACTGCGAGCTCTTCAAGCTACATACAATTGATAACAATGGGATTTAATTATGTTTAAAAAGAGCGCAGCTATCTATGATCAGCAGGTACAGTAGAGAGATTTAAATTCAAATTTATACCAATGCACCTTTGTGAAAATGTACATCAGCCTACATGTGTGCAAGACACTCAGTTTTAGGAAAAGAGCTTATTCTTAAACGTAATTCTAGGTCAATGAACCTTAGTTCATGTGAACAATATCATTTTAACAATAACCCAGATTTATTGCCCTAGAAATATAATATTAATAAACATCAGTGATGAATGTGATAGTGCATTCAGAACTGCTAGCTGATCACATTTAGTTACCAGAGAACATTCCACTATGTTATGGAGGACTGGCTGTACTATCTATTCATTTAAAATGTCTTTTTTTTTTTCCTTCTCCTCCCAGGATTTTGGAGCATCTGAATTTAAATGTTGGCACAGCCCGTCACACACAAAATCTTGGCAGTTGTCTACACTATGCAATAGAGATATTTAACTTAATATAAACAACAATATTGCGACATTTCAAAGTGCTTATTCATTTTTTTATTATCTTGTCCCCCTCTGTTTACATACGTTCTTGTATAGTGTGTCATCAATAGCAATTTGCCAGGTTTCAGAATGGGGTTTGTACTAATACTTACTCTAGCTTATGAAATGAAAAGCAGCAAGAAACAGTCTGGCACAGATGTACAAAAGCAATCTGTAGGTTCCACCTTAAGATCAGTTTTGGTGCAGCTCCATAAAAACCAAATGCACATCCCAGGCCAAAAGGCCATCTCATTTTCAATTATCACGAAGCCAGATTAAGTGCTCTGTCAGCTTTTTCAGCCCCACAGTTCCAACAAAGCCTCTTCCTATCAAGGTAAACTGCTGCAGTTGCTGCCCTAACCTTTAGGTCATTTATTGTTATGGTGTTTAATTCAAAAAATAAATAGAAGATCCTCATGTAAACATTTGCCAAATAGGATAAGATTGTCTTCAAAAATGGCTTTCTGTAGAGAAGCTTCTGAAGTTACTGAAATAAGGTCTGGGCTATATTTCTTCACCTACTAACTTACCCTAAGGAAAGTCCTATGTGCATCCTAGAGGCACTGAGAGAAAAAAAAATCATTATGCTGGTCTAATCTAATATTCTGTTATTTTTTGCTTTCAATTGCCAAATATTATTCCCTTCCTTTGTTTTTAAATATGCAATGAAATTATCTGTATCTGTGAGGTTTTTTCCACAGATCACTGTGTCCAGTTGATAAGGCAGAATTTGATAAACAGGCTGTGTGTTACTCTTTCTGCCCTTGGCTTCTTAAATGTCTTATGACAAGTGACTGAGCCTCCCTGAGATACGGTACCCATATCTGTACAATGGGAATACTGCTACTGATCTGCTTTCTTAAATTCTTTGATGAAAACACTAAGTAAGAAGTGTTTTATTTGTGCTGAGCCCAAAACCCTGTCAGACAGCTATCTGAGGACTTCGAAGGACACAGAAACTAACATATCCTTGGAAGTTTGTTCTGGATCTTGTTAACACCCTACTTCTACCCCCTTATTAATCTCTATCTCATACTAATCTGAATACATGCTAAAATGAAGCCAAATCATTAGTTCTCACCTATTCTTTTTTCTTCCAGATTAAAGGCCTTTTTTTGTAGCTGATATTTTCTCCTTGCCAACCTCCTTACACAGTGTAATCAAGTCATTTCTCAGTCTGTTTTAGGTATTATTATTACTACTGCAAATGGAGTGAGACTGAAAATCTCTGCCTGAACACTGAAATCCTGTTCTTAAATACGAAATGAGAATAGCACAGAGTATCAATGGTGCTGGCTCTCCTGCAGTGCCCTGCCAATGTTCTTTAATCTTGATCAGGAAAGACAACCTGCAAGGCTAAACTGATAGTCTCATTCTTCCTGTCCGTTCATTCCTGGGTCGCTGAGCTCAGTCTGCCAACATGGATATCAATTAGTGCAAAAAACATCATCAGAATTTCAATTAAGCTGTGCTAGGGTCCCTGCATTTAAAGCACTGTTGTCAAAATTGTGCAAATTGAGACAAAAAAGCTATGGTCTGTAATTGTCTGTCTTTTTTTAGCCTGAGATCAAGTATCTTTCTGAAAAGAAAAAAAAAAAGAAGAAAAAATTAAATTACTTTCAAAACATCAGGGAAAAAACATAGGACAGTCAAAGATGTTGTTATTCCTCTGATTCAAACACATCTTTTATTTTTAAATGACATTTCACAGGCTGTTAGTTCGTAATGTGAACTACCTTTGGACATTAAGAGTAATAAAAAATCCTTCTGCAGAGAAACTCATGTTCAGGCTACTTTTCTTCTTAAAGAGATTTTTAATTTGTGGATTTTGTGTGCAGTTGTCACAGAGATACCCTTGCAGTGGTTTGCTATGGCTTGCTTTGAAACAGAAGAATCTTTAGGCGGGGCATGTACATAGACAGAAATGCTGATGAAGGCCAAGGTATGTAAAATTATACAGAAAAATTTATACTAGATATGGGCAAATCTAAAAATTTTCCTGTCTAGTTGAACCTGAATGTAATCTCTGAATCTAGAAATGAGGTAGATGTTGCCCTATGTTTAGTTGCATAACTTGCTGAGTTCTGCCCGTTTCTTACATTGTAAAAGGTCAGTCCCACCACACAGTCCCTTTCATGAGTGTTTATATTCACACAACAAAACAGCTTCTCCAAATGTGTAAATTTATAATTTAAGAAAAACTGGATCTGACCCCATTCAGGCCAGAACTCACACCAGGAATTGGAGTTCTGGGTGATTCAACACCAAAATCTCACGTGAGGTAGACGGACGGTGAATGACAGCTGATTCTTTTTCCTCCATGGACACCTCCATGGTCACCTCATGGACAGTCCAAACTCCAGTATTCAGTTTTGTTCTTACTGATTACCTGATATGTACACCCAACTACGAGCGAAACAAGTACTGCTCCTCTAACTAGGTTAAGATATAGCTTTTTAAAGGTTAGTAGATTTGTTCCTAAACACATAAGTTGCTGTGTGGGAGAACTCTGGTCTGTTTAGTTTGTATCTTAACAACATTGGCCTTCTTCCTTTTGACAAAACTTTGTATCTATATTGTAGAACAAAAATGTGGAAATTTGCTTTGCAATTGGGCTTGTTTTTTGACATCTTTGCATCTCTGCTTTTACTAGTTTGCCAGAACATTGGACTACTGTTATCATATTATCACAGCATCTCAGCTACCTGTCAGGAAACATCATATGCTGGAAAACAATGAGTTTCAAGATAAAGATGAAAGGAAATTTTCTTTTAAAAAGCCTTTCAGTAGATACATTCTTTACTTTGGAAAAACTGTGTTTCAGTGGCTCTCCTTGGTATCCCACAAAGGTAAGGTGTCACAAATGCCAAATCTGATAATTTTCATTACAGTGGTCCTGTCAGATAGTTTGGGGAAATTTTTGGAGTAACCACTTTTTGGAGGGACTCAAGTTTCACATACTTGTGTATCAGGTTTTCAGACAGCTCTGTGTTTGCTGTGCAGGAAAGGTACAGAATCCTCAGACCTTACTAAGAAAAATGACAGATTTTAACAAATATTTAGCAAATCCAGCTCCCTGGCTATAGAACCATATGTATATACATTCTGTACATCCTTAAATATGCACTTCTACAAATTATTAAGAATAAAACCACATGAGAAAAATAAAAGGTAAGATTGAAAAACATGTTGACATAATATACGATTGTGTCTGGCCACAGTTTATACAATTTAGATTAATAACACAAAAACTAAGATTTGTGTCCCAGCAAACTTGCAATTTATAGTATAAAATAAGACTCAGCTTTTTAGGTTGATCAAAATCTTACCAAGAGTTGATATCTCCACCAATTACAAGTAAACATTTCCGTTTAAGGAACCCGAAGGAGATGTTGAGTCTATAATCTGCTGGAATGATCCATAAGGATCTCCCCCATCATAGCTCTGGTTTTATCAGTAGTTTTTGCTGGTTTGCTAGTAAGGCAATCTTACATATTTTTTAAGTCATTATTGGAGAGGACATGAAGCATTTTTGAATAAAACTTGAAAAGCCAACCACTAAACTCAGGCATATAATTTAGTTGAATATGCAAAACCCAACTTGCCACATTTCAGGATTCCTGAGTAAATTTCATGTTTTCTGATAAACTACGCAAGGGCTGGAAGAGAGCTGTCAGCTATGTATTGTGGTTCAAGAAAGTCGATAAGCACATTTACTGTCTCTCAAAGGAAACAGAGCCCTGACCGAGCACCCAGACACAGAGGGTGAGAACCACAGATGTGAACCATGCATGTAGAAGATGAGAAATTTGAACTCTGAGGCTACATAAAGACAATTTGCATGACCTCTATGCATTTACAGTGCTACTGTGTTCTGGGTCATTAAATGAAGTGAACAAAGAGAATATCCATAAAACTGTCCCTTGCCAACCTTCCAGATTTCCACACGGAAATCTGACCAGGCATTCAAACAGCTTTAACCTCTGCCAAGACCTCTCGAGAGCTCTAGGATCTTCAGCCAACAGTTTACAAAGGACAGAGAGGGAGGGGGACTGGAGAGGAGGGATTGCTAGCTGAATGGCACTGAAGCTTTCGGAAAGATACCAAAGTATATCTTTGTTCTTGCACATTTCATTTAATTCCCGGATGCAAACCCTTCTTATCATAAAACCATCTCACCTCTGTAAAGTGCATACAACAGCCTGTCATCAAGCGGAACCTCCCTAATCCACATCTTGGCCTCATTCCTCAGCTTCACTGTAGCCAGATTTCACTGCACTGTGGCCAGACACAAAGTGGCCAAGGCTCAGATTTGAAAATCAACAGCAGGAGAATGACAGGAGTGCAGCGATGCCTCTGGTGGCACACTCAGCAAAATGGAAGGATGAATTTCTATCCACCTCCAACACCCCAAACCACAAAACAGGTGTATCTGGTTAAACATGGTGAGTGCAAATTACACTCATTTCCGGAAGAAATAACTTTTGCCTTTGAACAACTTCAGATACATAACCAAAAGGGAGCTAGCACAGATCTTTCAGATTAATCTGAGATCAAAATACAAAACTCTTAACAGCATGGGGCAACACATGCATTTGAGAAACCCCCTATCAAGCTTCAGTTCAATAAACTGATGAATGGATTACAGTAATATAGCTGTATGGAGACCCTTTTTTCCTCTTTGAGAGGTATGGTGCTGCTAATGTTCTGCATGCTAACAGCTGACGGCCAACTTCATGCTGCTTAATGAAACAGGCAGAACCCAGATTCCCAGGGCCTGGTGCCCACCAGGCTATGCCACTTAATCTGTAGCTGATAGGAAGAATCTGGTAGATGTGTTCCATCACTAATCATTTTATCTTCAATCCAATTTTAAAGGGATGGTTTATTTAGTGAAAATTTTTTCATTTTACACAACAAGAATAAAATCTTAGTCTTTACCTTGGGGAAAGTGTATAGGCACATGGAAGAAGTTTGAAGGGATGTTGTCTCAAATATTACTATTCAGGCACAAGTGAAATATGCATGCGCACATATATATATATATATATAAAAAGTGAAATCCCAGACTTGAATATATTTATGAGTCCAAGTTCCAGTAGCTCTGGAACCCACCCAGTTCCTGCCTCTGTGGTCAATGCAAGTGCTAAGGATTTAGAGGCACAGAAGATATTTCCCACATCCATAACGTAGAGAGGTCTGATTACTGCTACAGAAATAGCAGCAGGAGGCACAAGCTGTCACACACCCCCAGCACTCCCACCACCAGCTTAGAAACAGCAAGGTTACAGCTAGAACCAACACTTGAAATAAAGCTCAAAGAAACAGCAAGGCCAGTGTGTGACTTGAAGCTATGAGCAAAGAGCTGTTCTCTTTCTGTTTGGTACCCACTGATTCAGGAAAACATAGCTTTGACTGTCCTTGATAATTAAATGCACTCAATTATCGATTGCTCCTCTGAATGGGAATCATCTGTAAGACCCTGAGTATTTTATCATTTCCTGAGACAAAAGAGCCTCCTAAACAAATATATGGTACTTTATTAAATATGATATCTGGATATCATGTCAGGCTTGCAACAATATATGTAAAGATTTTTATATAAGATATGGTCATTTGCAAGCCACCCACTCAAACATCTGAAACAGATAATCAACATTAGATCTTTTGTGTGCTTTTTGTATTTTCCACCTGCAGGTGGAGCTGAGAGGCATTCTGCCCCAACATTGCTTGGCGCCTCTCTTTGCAAGACTTAGCTTTCATTTGCTTATAATATGGTCTACTTTCAACCTGTGGGCTAGCAGCTTCCTAGTTAGTATCTATTTCAGCCTGAAAATCTAGGATTTACTGGAAGATTTCAATTGAAAATAATAATTTGTCTCTGAAGAGGGAAAAAGATACCATTTTGTCCTAGTGGAACAAAATTTTCCTTTGATACACATAGTGCCCCACATGCTGGCACAGGGACTTGGAATTAGGGAGTCCAGTGAGGACATTGTGCATTTAGCTTCGCAGAATTCACAGGAGGAATTTCCTTCTACTGTGATTACTGGTGGATAGAGCTTAATGCCCTACAATTAGGGCTCTCACCTGACGTGAAGCACCTGAAGGAGATACAATTTGCCTGACTTAGTTGTCCCAGTTCCAGTAACAGCCAGTGAGGAAAGGTGACCAGTTCTCCAGGATAATTCACCCCAGTCTAAGTCAGGTGTCTAGTGCAGGTGAGTTGAATTATCTTTGGTAGGTTCTTTTGTCTCACCCTGGCTGCTGGAGTGACAAACATTTAACTTCTAAAAGACTAAAAAGGCATACAGACTATCTTATTCTAAATTATAACAGTGGCATATGCTACATTCATTCACTCAGGTCCTGTGCAGATTAATTTTTTTTCCATGGAAGCCACAGATAGAGAAAGGGATGAGATGAACTAACCTGTCACCATGACACTGAATTCAGAGGCTCTTACCGCCAAACTTAGGAGCTCAGAGACACTGGATGCCATCAGCAAGGTCTCTCTGTGACAACTGTTCACAGATTTTCAGACAGGCATCAAAGAGCTAAGAGGTTTCTATAAGAATCAATGGAATTACATTTTTAACTTTTTTATGTCTCATGACTCACTTTTCTGTCTTAAGCCTTCTGGGTTCCTTCTGGCTTCTTCTATACAACCATGAAGAGAGAATTTTTTTCCTACTTAAAAGCTGAGATTTTGAGGATTTTTCATTGCTGCAATAGTGTAAAGTTTAAAAGCTCATATGCAGTTTCTCTGAGGATGCTATGAATTGGTCATTCTAATTTAATTCCTCATTATAAACAGATAACAGTTAACATTCTCATTTTTTTTAAACTAGCTCTATTTAGAACTTGCCTTTATTTATAGCTAAAGATTTCCTAAATCTTGCAAACCAAATCTTCCCGTACTGAATTACTATCTAATGCCTGTGTGAGCACACTTGTTTGTTTCAACTGTTCTTTGGTATTTGGTCACTCTCATCACTGTTCTGCCTTGATTAAAATGGTCAATAGCTGCGGTATAAATTACCTGGTAACTGGTTAGATGAAAAGAGAGTTTCATCTCTGCAAACCTTTAGTGGTATCTTTCGAGACTACCCATTTTCTTTTAAATAAGAAGATTTCTCATTCACAGTTATGATGTCACTCAGATCTGACACATTCAGGACTACATGGAAAATACTGATACTGACATCAGTGCTTCATACAAATCACTGTATTTGCACATTTGTCTTAATATATTTGCAATCTAAATCCCTTACACACATTAACTCCAACCACCATGGTTTGATCAACATTTCCTGTAAATATAGCCTACCCGGAGAAATTAAATATCCAAAACATGAGGGTTGTAAGCTCCATAATTACAGATTGGAGATCTACGTGGTCTGTTTACAAGAATTCTTTCTGAAGAGCCCTAAGTTCTTCTCCCTCACTGAATTTGGGAGACAAGGTTCACAAAATAACAGCAATGGTAACTTTCCTAAAGTGTCCAGATGACTTTACTGAAAAAAAAATCAAGAAAGCCTCATTTACCAAAGCTAGCAATTCCAGCAATACCTGGGGAAGGCAGGAGATTCTCAATATCTCAACATTAGGTCATCTCATAGACTGCAAAGAGTAGGCATAGAGGATAAATTTAAATACAGTACGAAAATAGAAACAAAGGAAAACCAAAATGGAGACCTATGTAACAAATGTGAAAGAACCTTTTGTTTGTAAAAAACCCCCATGCTCTCTACATAAAGTGTGTGGCTAGATCAGAGAATCTTACAAAAAGTTTTTTTACAATTATGAATGACTGCTCAAGGGAATTTTTGTATGTCAGTTTTATACTTCCTCACGTTAAATGAAGTGAAACCACTGAGACCTCAGGCAGCTAACTGCATCACCAGGCAAGGATGGAGTTAGTAATTTCCTTTTTTATCTGGACAGTAAAAAATATTGCTGTGCCATCATAACTTATAGCTTGTGACAAGGCAAAACTTTATGACTTCTGGATTTCTGAGTCGTAGGAGAAAAGAAAAAGTCCAATTTATCACAATCTTGATTTTTTTTAGCATAATGACTTGAAGGTGAAGACTAAACTAATGTGTTAATGCACATTTTCCTGTCTATCTTTCATTCCCTGTATTGATTTTAGAGTCCCATGGAAAGCAAGTTGAACTAGTTACTGCCTAATAAGGAGAGTTCATCTGCGGTAACTCTTAGCATTTCAAAAGCAAACTCTTCAAATTTGATAATAATTTAATAAGACAACTTTTTTTTTTTCCTAAACCTATACTACAGAAAAAACAACGTAACCCTCTTCATTCTGATTTCACTAAGGACTGGAAATCTGATGAATAGGAGCAATCATCCAAAAGCACCACTGTCAGTCTAACTTTGCAATTTCGGCTGAAGATCTTTCCTGTAGGCTACAACAATACTGAGACTGGGTTAAAGAATTTGTCTTAGACTCTTTTTTACTTTTGTATAGAATGCTATCACTGTGGTATCTCTGCACTGCAAGTATAATTTCCTCTCAGAGACAGGGGTCTCTCCAGTCAAAATTTGCCCCCGTGGAGCTGAAGGAAGCTGTAATGCTTTCTTGGCAAAATAATCACATATAATGCATTTTAGTCTGGAAGGAGTACTTTGTCTTTGACATTGTCCACTATCTGTAAATCTCAGATGTTTATTCATTAGGAGAATGATTAGAAATCCAGTCTTCCAGGCAACAGCCGCAGTCATTAAGCTATAGAGTCTTAATATTTGCTATGAATATTTTAAGTATTTTATATTAAGTAGATTAGCTTCACTGAGAAGGGATGAGCGATTCACCTCAGAGCATGCTATTGTGTGATAGCTAGTGAATTCTTGATCTGCTAGAAGATTTTGTTGGGAGAGTAAGATGTAGCTTCAAATCTGTGTTCCAAAGCAAGCAGGAGAAGAAAATGAGCCTGTGTATTATGCATGAGTGCTCCATGCACTGGGTTGTTGAGCATTTCAGACGGGTCATTGGGTTTTGTTTGTGACCCAAGCTGGTAAAGACATCCTGAAATATTTTACTATATCAGGACTTGCCAAGAAGATCAGCAAAACACACCCATGGCTTGTGAATCTTGCTATGCTTTAGGCTCTGAGCAGTTTGGCGTTTTCAGGTGCCCTGCTTGAAAGGGGTCATGCCAAGCAACAGAAATGAAGGCCAGTAGGAATTCTCTGGCTGAAGTCGCATGCAAAGGCTTCCAGGGCACCAACAGTAGGCAGTAGCCAAGCATCAGTCTGGAATTAAGTGCTTACACATGTATCCAATTAGGAATTTCTGTGAATGAACTCTTCCAGGGACAAATCTTCATCTCTCTGGTCCAAATAATGGGTCACACAGGAAAGACTGGAGAACCCATACACCCTGAAGTCAAATATTTGCTGTTGAGTTAGTGAGCTCAAAAGGAACAAAAGGAGACTTGGACAGTAGTCAAGGACATGTAGTACAGCATTGGCACACAGCTTTTCTGGCTAAATGGGCCACTTCTTTCTCTAAGAATATCAGCAGACATAACATAGGTAGACCTAATCACACATGAAGTAGGCCCAGTGCTTTCTGGAACTTATGCATGGACCTCCCATGCAGCACACTGTGTATGTTCAAGGACTGACTCAAGCAGAAGTAGTCAGGAGTGGGTCCCCCCTACTAGATACATGGAGTCTGTGGCCCTTTTTCTTGGAGCCCTACTGCTATCATGTGGTCAGAAAAGAAGGCAGCTGGGATCATGCAGCTGCCACAGTCACCAGAATAATTGATTTAGCCTGGAGCAAGCTCCTGTGCATCTCCAAGGTGCCCTGGGAAAGAAAGCAACCAGGATTATCTGACAGATTATCAGTTGAGCACTTGAGAGATGAGATACCAAATTGATTTAATTCATATTTTAGATTTTTTTTACAAAGTCCTTGAAAAAATTAGTGGTTTGGGTCAATGCATGTAAAAGCTTCAAAGGAATCAGGATATTTTTGTCTGAGTTACTAACAGGCATCCCACTGCTACAAACATATGAGACTTCACAGGTGACGTCTACCCTGATAAATAAAACAGGCTAGGCAACCCTAAAGGCAAATGTCATAATGGCTTATGGCCATCTGGCTAAACTCTCTTTCATCCTCCCCAAAACAATGTGGTCTAATCCAACCTGCCTACTGAAATCAGCCCTAACTTGTGTTATTCTCCAAAACATGCCAAGGCTTTGTCTCGGACAATGCTATTTGGCACAAGCCTTAACTGTGCCAAGGACAAGTGCTTATAATCAAACACCATGGACACTCATGGTCTGGCACTCAAGCCCCTGCCCTGTCTCTGGTCTGTCTTCTGGGGCAGGCATAGCCACAGAATCCTCTTGGCCCCAATGAACTCCTTCAGCCCTCACAGCAAGGTCTGCAAAAGCACAATTACATTAAATTTATGGCCTGGAGCTCTATATTAGTAAATCTTAATTCTCCAACAGCTTTGAAGAGCGGAATCCAACATGCAGTGCTTACAAGTATGTTTATGACAAAATATTTCTCAGCTGGCAGACATTTTAGATTAGTGCTGATCTAACCTGCCAGGGTTGTGGAAGCATTTCCCATAAAGTGTCCTTTTGTAAGAACGTGTTCAAGGCCTCAGCAGTTCTGTCCTCCTTACCAGGGCAATTTTAAAAGACCACTTTAGTAGAGAGTTTTGGCTTTTCTCACTTGAAGGGTAGCTGAGTATCAGACATGAGAATCAAAGCATTTTTTTAGGGTTTCTAAATATAAACAAATATGTTAATATTAAACATTTTGGCATGGCTGGCTTTCAAAAATAGCTCCTAGAATCTGTCAAGACTTTCATCCATTCATGACTGAATGCTGAACAAGAGCTCAGCACTACCTCAGGAAAACAATAACAACCATAAAATGGTATGTCCATTCTAATGTTGTAAACTGGGAAATTCTCCAGACCTGCTCAAAATCTGTGTATTTTCCTTTATCTGATCAATGCAAATAATCACACTATTGGTAATGAAGCTCAAGGAACTGTAGGTGACAGAATGATAAAACCTGTCTCTTCACTTGTAGAGAATTTGTGCCAGATGTTGTAAGTGCAAACATTGGATCTCAGCCGACATGCCAAGCTGCACACATGTTCACACTAGATTCTTGCTGGCAAAAGAAAATAGGAAAGGAATGTAGATTCAGGGCCTTTTCAATATTGCCTTGGGTGTGCAATTCATCCTCATTGCTTCCTTCATAAAGAATCATTTTGGGGTATGTTTTGAATTTAATTTTTCTTCATTTTCAGCTTATGCCCATTTATTAAAATCCTTTGTTGAGTTCTAGCCGTCATGCTGGAATTATGGAAACTAGTTAGGGGGAGATATTTAACAGAAGCCTATTTCTTTAGTAAGATCAACTACAGCTGTAAGATTTGGGCATAACATTTAATGGCAATATAATTGCATATCATTCAGAACTGGCATTCTGTTAAATTCAAAGAAACCTGCCTGCCACTTAGAAGTCTGCCTGCCATGAAAGACATGGGCCCTAATATAACTATCATATCTTTGGCCTTGTCTTCACTCACTGGGTGGATCTGCACAACTCACATTAACATTAATAGGAATTCCACGTATGTATCACTTGGAGAAAATACTCCCTAAGATATTTTATCATTATCTTTCTAGGCAGGTAGGGATGGCATCAACCATGCATGTGACACAGTTGCACAATGTGTATTATTAAAGTATCAGAGTAATAAAAATAAAAAAGCACAGACATTTCCAAACACTTTCTTCTTAAAATAGAAGGATCAAATGGAAAAGCTTTGAGAATCCTGTGAGGAGAACATGACTTAGTTGTATATTTTCCTGTAATTACAAAAAATCTAAAACCTAAGCTCACCCTTTCTCCTTCTAGAGAGAGCAGCAATGTGACAATAAAGACCAACCTCGTTATGTAAGCAAGTCACAGATAAGATGCATTCAATTTATCATAAACATCCAGCAGGTGAAGAGAGAAGGGGGAGTTTATATAGGAACTGGTTGACCTCTGTGCTTTTTCTTTTTTGTCTCCTTTTTTTTTTTAACAGAACAAGATTTCTTCCCATAATTTTAGGGATGAAATTTTAGCTGAAATATTTAGGTACTGTGGAAAATAGGGGTTGTAAAAAACAGTGTTTGCAGACAGCCTCATGAGAGTGGTATGTACTGGTCAGGAATTTTGTTCACACATTACCAGTTCTGCCCTACTACGGACATGAACAAGCAAGAAGAGGAGACAGCAGTAGACTGCACGACTGCCTCAGTCCTTCCTTCTTCTCTCCCTAGAAAATTGCAGCAGAAGAAAAGCAACCAACAATCTTTTCTCTGACAAGTTCTAAGCTGATGATTCTGGGTATGTCCAACTGTGATACACAGAGGTAGCATTAAGCAAACTAGCTCCAGAACCATAAATATCCTAGGAACACCTGCACAACACTGCACTCAAAGTGATTAGTTTTGGAAGCCTAAACATCTTTCAGGACATGACTCTGGCATCCCACATCATATTACATGGATGTATTGGCATCGAGCAGCAAAGGAGCAGCAAGAGAAAGTGAAAGGCTTTCATCAGAGCACAATCAGAGCACCACAGTCTATTGTCAAGGTAGGCATCCTGTAGCTCTTCCCACGTCTCTCCCAAAAATTACACTGTTCTGCTATTTTCTCTGTTAAAATAAGTTCTAGGAATAAGTATCCTTCATTTCAATTTAAAAAACAAATACAAATTTTTAGCTGCGAGTGTTGCAGTGAGAGTTGAGCCTGGGAAGCCTCTTTTTCTGCTTTGCTTGTGGGAGGAGATACATGCACCACTCTTCTGGTTACATCCTTTGAGCACTAGGCACAAATTTGTTTACACTTCCACTCTGACACTCAGATCACCTGGGCTTTGAAAGACAGTGAGAAATGCTAAGTGGAAAGAAGGAACAGAGGAAATCCTGGCAGGCTACAATGAGCTCAGCTCTTCAGCTACATTGCAGAACAAGCATGGCTCACTGACAGTTGAATTTTCCTTGTATAAAACTCATGAAGTTCAACAAGGCCAAGTGCAAGGCTCTGCACCTAGGTCGAGGCAATCCCCAGCGCCAGTACAGATTAGGGGGTAAATTGATTGAGAACAGCCCTGTGAAGGATTTGGCGATCCTGGTGGATTAAAAACTGAACATGACCCAGCAATGTGCGCTTGCAGCCCAGAAAGCCAACTGTATCCTAGGATGCATCACATGAAGCATGACCAGCAAGATTGAGGGAGGTGATCCCCCCTCTACCCCACTCTCATGAGATCCCGCCTGGAATACTGCATCCAGCTCTGGGGCCCCCACTATAAGAAAGACATGGACATGTTAAAGCAGGTCCAGAGGAAGGCCACAAAAAATGGTAAGAGGGCTGGAACATCTCTCCTATGAAGAAAGGCTGAGAGAGATG
Source organism: Pterocles orientalis (assembly GCA_011057875.1). NCBI lineage: Eukaryota > Metazoa > Chordata > Aves > Pterocliformes > Pteroclidae > Pterocles > Pterocles orientalis. The sequence continues at coordinate 694,869 of WKFP01015041.1, forward strand.
TGGTTGTTCAGTCTGAAGAAGAGAAGGTTCTGGGGAAACATTACAGTGGCCTTTCAATATATAAAGGCGTCTTAGAAGAAAGATGGAAAGAGACTTTTTCCAAGGCCTGTAGTGACAAGACAAGGAGCAATGGTTTTAAACTAAAAGAGAGTAGATTTACACTGGACATGAGCAAGAAATTTTTTTATGATGAGGGTGGTGAGACACTGGAACAAGTTGCCAGAGAAGCTTAGATGTCCCATCAGTGGACATTTGGAAGGGGGGTTTGAGCAACCTGAATTAGCTCATGGCAGGGAGGTTGGACTAAATGATCTTTAGAGGGCCCTTCCAACCCAAACCCTTATGTGATTCTATGACAAAGAGCCCTCTTCCCTTTCCTGCATTGCCATTCTGCCTGCACACAAGGGTTAAAATTACATCACCTTTGAGTCAAAAATCAGGCTTTTCTAAGTCTTAAGTCAGTAGGAATGGCAACATGGGCATGTTTTTAGTGCCACTCTCACACTGGTTGCCTTTGTTCCTTCACCTCCAGAGGAGCACAGGGGAAGCATATAGTAAGAACAAGGAAGAAATGATCTGGGCAGGCACTAGAGTAACTCTCCAGTTAACATCTTACAACTCATGTGTTGACTGCAGGCCACAAATGACTGAAGCCTGCTGAAAGTTTCTCTCCCAGACTTCAGCCCGGGCTGAAGGGCTGCTGCTTTTAGCTCTTGAGATGCCCAGCTGGTGTCAGACAAACTCATGGCTGTCACATAAGTGAGCAGCTGCGCAGAGGTCATGAGCACAGAACAGTTCAGAGGTTTACTTGCTCTGTATTAATATTCAAAACAGCCAAGTGTCATGCTTTAAGCATCTAATTTTGAAAGTCCTCCCTTAAAAATGAACATATTCATAGTTAAAATAGAGAAATGAAGATATTTAATACCTCCAGAAAAGGCCTCCAATTTAGGAAAAGCCCCAGTGATTTCATCTATCAAACTGGCATTCCAGCAAGTTATACTGGGACCAGAAAGGGAGGAATGAGAGTTACAGATTCTCTGGGATGTTTCATTTCAATGTTTATACACCTCCTAGCACACTAGTGAATAACCAGTGCTGCCACACTACAAGTAATAAATAACATTAACTGCAGGAATCACCTATTTGTAATCCTTTGTGCCCTTGTCACAAACCCATTTAAAGATGTTTTCAACTCTTGAATACATTAGAAATTATTTCAAACAATATGTTTTCTTTAAAAAAAGTTACAGTTCTAAATACTAGAAATTTAAACACAGAATAAACACAAACACCAGTACAGTGACTCAGTAAGGTACATTTGAAGAGCAGCACAGTGATGTCTTCTCAAGTCACTCAGACTTTGGAGGACAAAATGTTAGCTTTTGTCCAGAAGGCTTGCTTGTGTTATTGTATGCCATTATTTGCACCAGAGCAGTATCAAGAGGGAGAAGACTGTACGTATAGTGTCTTTGTGAGATGTGAGCACTTTTGTGAACTAAATCTAATTTGCATTTCTAACATAGGTGGTCAGAATTTATCAAGGATATAACAGTGCATGTGAGCAGTTTCAGTGTTTGAATTAAAACAAGCTTTACCATACTGAGAGAAAATACAGCAAGTGTCAAAACTGAAGTACATGGAAAACTTTCTGAGGGATCAAACTGATTAGGCATGTTGGTCAAGAAAGATGAAATCAAATTGCCAAAGTTTTGCCATGGACACCCACACAGCCACAATTTTGTCTCTGGTGTCACATAATTAGGTGATTGTTCCTAGTAAAACAGATACGTAAACAAACGGCACAGCATGTGGAACCAAGGCAAAAGAGGCTAGTAAAGATAGGAAGCAAATATACCTTTTTATTCTGTTCAGAGAATCCATGTGTTGCTAATTTCTGATTTATTTGTTATTTGTCATTACTCATTGGCACACTAAGGTCATTATTTTTTACTCAATGGATTAATCCTGTACAGGCTAAAGAAATTCTGTAGTTTCTAGTCAGGTGACACTGGTTACCTGCAGTTAGTCTAACCAGGGCGCTATTTTCCAGCTTGATCAGGTGGAAACCCCTGCAGCAGAAACATTACCATATGCATGCTCTGACATTGTTTTCTGCATAAAGTGGTTTCTGCAATAAAAAAAGTTCACTTACTATTTCTAAGTTTACTTGCCATGGAAATCCTGTCCAGTGAAACTCGTAGTGATGGATTTCTAAAACAAGAGGCAAATCTGGACTAAAAATCCTTCCAGCACTGGTTCCTTAATGTACTTCCCTAGCTGTTGCCCAAAGATACTGGAATGACAGAAATATGAGCAGATGTAGCTGTCTGTGTTCCCCTGGTTTATACGTTGCCACAAAATCTGCAGACTAATAAACCAAGTAGCCTCATCAGGAGAAAATCTCCCTGCTCCCTCCTGTGCAAGTGTAGAGGGCTGAAGTCAGGAACTGTGCTGCCAGAAGGGTTGGGAAAGGTCCCTAGGTGTCACAGGGAGTTGCTGCAGCACGTGGCTGTTGGAGCAGGACTCAGAGAAGGAAGTAAGGGGAGAGGGTCAGCAAGGGAGAGGACCAAAGATGCAGAGCAGCTCCACTGCTGAGAAGTTAAGGGGCAATACAGCAACCAGAAAAGCAGAGGCAGCTCTGCCGCTGCTGTTCCACTCTCTAAGGACATGAGTCTGCCCAGGAGGCGACCATCCTGGGTGCATAGTTGCGGGTGGCTGCCAGAAGAAAGAGACAACATTACCATGGAAAAGTGGCTTTAGGGGAGGTTGGCACAAGCATGGTGATCTTCTTGTGCACAAAGGATCTTTAATCACTACTTAACTGGAGACCTATCATAAATTTGGATCCCCAGCCTTCAAGCCAGGCAGCCCACTAGGGGAGGAGGAAGGATAGGCTGGACAAGATGGCCTTTGCATAGGTGGATATTTAATAGTTCAGAAATAACGAAATAAAAAAAGTGATGTTAAAAAATTACTTTTGTATAATTTAACTCAAAAGTCACAACAGGTCCATGTGGGTCCTCTTCAACATGGACCTGTTGGAGAGAGTCCAGAGGAAGCCACAAAATTAATCAGAGGGCTAGAGCACCTCCCCTCTGAGAAAAGGCTGAAACAGTTGGGGTTGTTCAGCCTGGAGAAGAGAAGGCTCTGAGGAGACCTAATAGCAGCCTTCCAGTACCTGAAGGGGGCTACAGGAGAGATGGGGAGGCACTCTTTATCAGGGAGTGTAGTGACAGGACAAGGGGTAATGGGTATAAGCTAAAAGAGGGTAAATTTAGACTAGACATTATGAAGAAATTTTTCACTGTGAGGGTGGTGAGACACTGGAACAGGTTGCCCAGGGAAGTTATGGATGCCCCATCCCTGGAGGTGTTCAAGGCCAGGCTGGATGAGGCTTTGAGCAACCTGGTCTAGTGGGAGGTGTCCCTGCCCATGGCAGGGGGGTTGGAACTTGATGATCTTTAAGGTCCCTTCCAACCCAAACCATTCTATGATTCTATGATTCTCTCAGTGACTTATTAACTCGTTTTTCTGCATTATATACCTCCTGAAAAATTATTCAGAGGAGGAAGCTAATTCAAGCCCAGTTCTTGTGTAACAGGAGTTACAGCAAGATGATTCAAGGGGTCTCCACTTGCAGCACCGTGTGCTTGAATTGTCAGACCAATAAATTTAGAAGACAAGTTTTAACACCTACTACTGTTTTTCTGTTAGTACTTTATAGGGCGATGTAATAGAACAACTCAGAAGCTAGCATCATCATCCAGTTAGATAAACAGTTCGAACTTTTACCTCATGTTTTGTGGGGGAAAAAAAAGAAAGAAAATTAATTTTTACATGGAGCTTAAAACAAAGTATAATTTAAGAAGATTACCTGACAATTTAATGGATTGATCCAAAGATTGTTGTAATTTGCAAATAATCTCCTAAATGTCATGAAATCTCTAAAGCAACATGTAAACTATTCTGAGTCCAAAAATAATGAGCTATTGATTCTTTTGTTATGAAATCACTCTTTCAGTTGGCAATATACCTTTGGGCCACAATGTATTACATGAGCAAATTACAGTACCTGATGCCAACAATGAAAAAAATGACAGCAAACTTTTTCTCATTAAAATCTAGGCTGGAAAAAATATTAAAACTAACTTTTTTCCCTCTTCTCTAAGTAAGTAAGTAAATAAATAAACAAATAAATAAGCACCATCCCTTCATATACTGTATTTCTGAACAGATATCAGTTCTGTATATGAAACCTGATAACATGTCCTGAAATTCCCAGAATTTATTTTCTACTGAATATAAAACATCTGTGTTTGTAGACTAGAAATCTATATTTATCTGTACATAGATATATGGTTTTAGAAAGCTAGACAAATGCCTAAATCCATTATAGAAGCCTAGACATTTTAGAAGCCTAGACAAATGCCTAAATCCATTATCAAAACCAGGTAGCACATAAATGAGTTGGACATCCAAAACTGAAATGGCCAGTTGACAGTCATTGAAAACTCTCATTCAATTCACAGTCTGAATATACGGCACCTCCAAAAATCAGAAAGAATGCCTTGAATATATAAGCTCAGTTCAATTAGGTCATCAACAGAGTATCAAAACCTCTCAGCTCATGATCTCTAGTCTTTTCTTAGACCACCTTTCAATCAATAATTAGGATAGCTGAAGTACAAAGTAAAGCAAAATGAAAACCTGAGCTTAGAGTACTGTGCAGATTCTAAAATTCAAGCTTGAATCACACAATGCAATCATTATGACACTTTCCACTTAAAATTGGAAGCTTTGTGCAAAAAAAGTCTTCAAGACTTTTCTTCCAACATAACTAGTGGCTATCCGAAGCAGCTGCAAGGAAAAATGAAGAACACACAGTATCAGTCCCTGAAAGTTGCTAAGTTGTGGTCCAAGTCTGGGGTCAAAGCAGAGTATAAAATACTGTATCCCCGTACTCCTATCTCTGTCAGCATAGTGTCTCAATGCTTATTACAATAACCAAAACAGAAAGGCCTTCTGCCATCAGAACCTGGGATACTCACTGTTGCTGTACACAAAGCACACTTCTGAGCTGCAAATAATGGTACCCGGCAACTCTACCCTCAGCCCTGCCCTTACCACTGGCCAAACTTTTATCCTCTTTGGTCCAGTTTACCATAGAGACTGGATGCCCTTTTTCCCCACCTCAGTTCCTTGTGAGACAATAGTACTCAGCCCTCCCCAGGGTTTCACCACAGCTCCCACCAAACACTTGCACTTCTCTACAATGTTTTTATGTAAGGACACGGGCTGAAGCAGAGGATGAACACAGCTGATAACACACAAAACAGGGTCTGGATGGAGATCTAGGGTTTATGTCTGTGGGTGGGGAGGCTGACTTTTTCCTGCCCTGGTGGAGGCTGAGCTGCCTCATTCTCTGATGTGTGGTGGCTCTAGCCCTGAGCAGCAGTAAGGCTTGCAAAGGGCTGAATGTTGTATGTCAAGTATTCCTCCTAGTGTTGTTAGGCATGAGTTAAGCAGAACAGTGTTTGGTCCTGGATTCATAGATGATGTTTTCCTTTTGAAATGAAAAGTAATGCAAAATTGAAGAATTCTATATTTTCAACATAGCTAACTGATATAAAAATGTGTAATCAAAATTTGTTGAGGTACCAAGGGGGATGGGAATATCTTTCCTGAATATAGATTGTGATGTGTTGCAGGTTTCCTTTTGATTAATTGCTTTCTTTTCTTGAGGTTTTTAAGAGTTTTACTTCCATTGTGGAATTATCTTATAAACTGTGTTTCTTCACTAAACAACTGAAGGTTAATTATTATAAGTGCAATGTGAAATCCATTGTACTCATCCATTGCTTATACCTCTTGCAAAATTGTATAAAGATTTTATACACAAAGACAAATCTTTAAAACTGCTTCAGGCTCCAAATTAAAAATTATTCTCATTTGTGTTGATTACCAAGAGACATTTGGAGAATCCCCAGTGATCATAGGACACATCCATATACCCTGTCACGTTAAGGTGAAAAATTCGCAAGGACAGTCTCACCATCTGTCATCAGCTTGCTTCACTGACACAGAGTCCTGCTCTGAAATGGCCAATAGGCCTCATGCATAACAAAGCCCTTGCACTTTCGCATTGTTTATATTTTGACCTGGGCAGATAATCATTCAGAAAGGGGGGCTGTGTTTTGCTACTTCTTTTTTTTTCTTACATGGTGACCATTTCAATGCTGTCTTTTAAAGAGAACTCATCCATCCGTCTAGAAAATAAATTTAAAGAACTGTCTCTGTGTTACTACTCTGCCTAAACAACTGCATTGCAGACTGAAGGCATTTTATTAACAGCATGACGTTTCACAAAAGCTCATCAAAACCTGCTTTTCTAAACTAAGGAGCTTTTTGTGAGTGACGTAGTCACTTCATTTAAACTGTAAATCTACGTGGTTGTGAATGGTTAATAAACTGTCAAGGTTTGTTGCTAACAGTCTTCCATTAAATGTATAATTTAAAAGCAGACAACAATCTAGGGGAAAAAAAAGAAAAAAGCACCTTTCTGCAGCTTGACGAATCTGTGTTACTTTGTATAGTCACTCATATAACAAGGACCATTTCTCATAGCAGAAGTCAAAGACAAACTGTTCTTACCATGATGTCAAGCACCACTTAAGACTTGCAAACACAGTTTCCTCATACAATAGGTTCCTCTCCAGCCTATCAGGTTTGTAGCTGACACTCTTACAGCATTGGTGAAAGGAATTAAGAAAAAAGTTGGAAAAATAAGCTCCTGGGAAATGTTTTTATCCTGTCAGTTATCTATCTCAATGACTGGAAAATAAAAGAGTAATAGAACACTCATCCCACAGCTCTGTCTGCCTGGAAGTCTAACAGCTAACAAAATTGTCAGAAACAGCCATTGTTAGAAACAAGTGAATGGATGGAGGGAAGAATGAATGAATATCTGATACAGACATCCCTTCTGTCAGTATAACAGGATTCTGACAGGATCCTCTAGGTTTTATTTGTTCTTCAGCACATATAATATTCACGTATATAGGAGCAAGTCTTTATTTAAGGCACAGGGAAGCCTTCAAACAGTGCGTTGTACATTTCTAGTTATATTCCTCTTATAATTGGGGAACTTTTGTTGTTTTTCAGTCCACCCTTATATTTTAGTAATAAACCAGGCCTTTTAATTACAAATGAAGTCAACTCTTTCCTCTGAAAAGGCAGGCTCCACTGATGCTAAAGGGTATTGCATTAAATTCTGAAGGATAAATAAATCCCTTGAGGTCCACTCCTTCTCTCCCACCTGCAGATATCAGGAATATGGAATCATGTAAGCCTGGGAGGGATTCCACCTGGCTCACTTCCTCATTCTGTGAGGAATGTTCCTCTCCTTCACTGAACATGGCTGCCCATAAACAAAGAGCCATTTATTGTTCTATTACTGCCTCATGTTCTGACGGGATCACCTTTTTAATCAAATTTCCATCCAGAAAATAGGAGCTGTAAAACCATGAGCAAGATGCACTCAGTACAAAACCCTGGTGATCTGTGAATCCCAGAGTTCCTGCTTTCTCCTGAGCTGAGGACCTAGAAACAGAGAAAAAATTATTCTGATATAGATTCCCTTTTCTCTCAGACAAGGTTGGAAATTGCTAGGATGTGCAAAAACCAAACCCCCTGAGAGCCAGGTCTTGAGAGATGATCTCCGTGTGGAGATGCCTAGGGTGACACAATGGATGCTGAAAACTCTCATGGGGTTCCCCTTGCAGTATGAAATTAACACTTCTGTTTGTTGACACTGTAATCATGTTTTTTTGTATATATTTGACTTTTCTAAACAGCATGCCATTCACAAGAATAGAAATAAAAAGTTGCCCACTTCCAAATAAATTTAATCTCAACAACTGTGCTGTGTTGTAGATGACTCCTTTCACGTACAGATGTGCCTCATACCTCTGGCTTTGCTTTTGTGGCTTGAAAGTTCCCTGATTCCTGCAAAATATTTGTATGTACAAGCAATCTTTACACATTTTTGAACTATAAATACAGCTTTATATATTTCAGCCAAGTCAAATCTAAATTCTTCAAGGTACTTTGGTAGTAGAGCTTTCTGGTAAAAATCGGGGGGCAGTTCCAGACGATAAACCTAACAAATAAAGGATTCTACTTCTCAGTGCATTTCTGTGAAAAGAAATACCAGAAGAAATTCAGGAGTGTCTGAATTTTAGGTATATAATTTACATATGTTACTAAAAGCAGCCATCTTTCACCATGGCTTGGTTTCAGAAAGGGAGAGTTAAGAGTTGCAAATCTCAGTAATAATAATATATGGGTTACATTCTGGGACATCTTTTCTAGATATGAAAAAAAATTGAAAGCTGGGCTTCCTGGTACAAATGGCTGGGACATACTGAGGTCTGAAAGCTACTAATAAATGAAAGAGGCCAAGGCCTGTGTTCTGGACATGAGAGCAAAAATTACAGCACAGCTCACGTATGTCTGGCTAAACTCTCCCTGCTCATAGCCAGGCAGTGTCTCTGTGTTGCTTTTCGGGGCTGGGTGTACCAAGCAACAGCAAACTCACTGCACAAATCCCTCCTGTTCCCACAGTGAAAACCTGCTGAGTTTGTCCAAGCTTTTCAGCAATCCCGGCATCTTTCTGCAGCTCTCTCCTTCCACCCAGGGCTGGGCTCTGGCCAGGTCTGCTTTGGTCCCTGAGCCTCAGGCAGGAGAAGACCCAAAAGCTTCCCCTGTCCTGGAAGCTTGTCTGTTTTCACCAATTCATCTGTCTTTGTCATTTCTTTTTTGCCAAAGATTCTCCATTGTTTTAACCTAACCTTTGTTAATAACCAGGAAGAAGCAGTTTATTTTTTCTTGGCTAGTCTACAGCAACACACTCATTGTCCTACTGGACGGAGTGACTTAGTGTAAATGATTTTTTACATTAAGCTTTACTGTAACAACAGTGGTCCAAGTACATATGTAAGCAAGGCTTATCTAGTTTATAACAACATTAATAGACCAAACGTCACAGTTGGAAGAAATAAACAAGTTTTTCTAGGCACCAGTCCTTAATTTCAAGCAAAGTCACAACCTTGTCTCATATTGGCATGCAGCTGCTTCTAGGCAAGATTAGGAGGTATGTTAGCAGGCTTTGCCTGAAAAATACAGAATTCATAAAATCAATCAGAATGCATATATTCTGTGTAAACAGAGACTTAGTCTGTCAACACAGGCACAGCTTCCATCTTTCCTTGCATGCAAGGGAAAACTTGAAAACATCACCTGGTAATAGCCAGTGTTCACCTATAGTTGGAAGCCACTGCAGCACCTGTCCAGAAAGGGAGTCTCCAGTATTTGAGCTACAAGACAGCTGCAATGAAAGATAGGGCTTTTGACTTCTGATTGAAACAGTGATTAAAATGGAGGTGAAACTTTCACATCTCTTAGCTACAGTACTACCCAGTAACCTCTGTGCCAAACACTGAGCCCTCCAGCATTGGTGGGAGCGGGCCTATTTCTGAAAGGTGGCTCGCCAGCAGCCCACCTCAGTGACAAAATCTCAGTGATTTTTAGATCTGAGAGAAGCACTGAGATGCTGCTGAAACAAAGATGGCAAAAACTCCTCTTACTGAGAGGTGGGCCAGCGCAAAATTCATTAAATTTAACAAGGCCAAGTGCAAGGTCCTGCACATGGGTCGAGGCAATCCCAAGCACAATTACAGGCTGTGTGGAGAGTGGATAGAGAGCAGCTCTGAGGAGAAGGACTTGGGGGTATTGGTGGATGCGAAGCTCAACATGAGCCGGCAGTGTGCGCTTGCAGCCCAGAAAGCCAACCGTGTCCTGGGCTGCATCAAAAGAAGCATTAGCAGCAGGTCAAAGGAGGTGATTCTCCCCCTCTACTCTGCTCTCGTGAGACCTTACCCAGAGTACTGTGTTCAGATGTGGGGCCCCAACATAAAAAACACCTGGACCTGTTGGAGATGGCTGGAGCACCTCCCCTATGAGCACAGGCTGAAAGAGTTGGGGTTGTTCAGCCTGGAGAAGAGAGGGCTCCAAGAAGACCTAATAGCAGCCTTCCAGTACCTGAAGGGGGCTACAGGAGAGATGGGGAAGCACTCTTTATCAGGGAGTGTAGTGACAGGACAAGGGGTAATGGGTATAAGCTGAAAGAGGGGAGATTTAGACCAGATATTAGGAGGGAAGTTTTTCACTGTGAGGGTGGTGAGACACTGGAACAGGTTGCCCAAGGAGTTGTGGATGCCCCATCCCTGGAGGTGTTCAAGGCCAGGCTGGATGAGGCTTTGAGCAACCTGGGCTAGTGGAGGGTGTCCCTGTTACACACACCCTGCTGGCTGCCAGGGTAACGCTCAGCACTGTGGGGCTGCTGTTGGGATACTGACTCCATCTCAGCCTCACCCAATGCAAAAGACATCAAGGCATAATTTATTAGGCATGTCAATGCCCTTGCAGTATGTAGAAATCTGCTGTAACTGTTAATTTAATATTTTCTTTCTTCCAAGGGCAACAATTGTCTTAAGAAGTTTTTCTTTATGTTTTGTCAATTAATATTAATAAACATTTTTTGAAAGCACAGCTAGTATCTAGCAAGTACCCTTTAAGCCCAAAAAAGAGGGCGCACTCCAAAAGTAAAATTTTACATGGGGTTGGTGGATAAAAAGGGTAACATAATATACTAAATATGTTTCCTCTTACTGTCATCTATCTTGTTCATAGATTTGGTGTTTATATGACCATGGCTTGAAGAAGTATTTTTATTTATGATATCTGGGTATAACATTTAAGTTACTTCCAATTTGAACTTTTAAATTAAAAAGTGAACTGCTGAAATAGTACAGAAACTAAGAATTAATGCGTGTTTCCATGTTTCCTTAAAACCATGAAAATGACAGAATTTACAAGCTAAGTTTCCACTAAACGAGATGTTAAATTTAACTTTAGTGGAGCACTCTGATAAAAAAAGTCAGGTAATGATCTTCCAATACATGAAGATTCGTATTAGTAAGTGTAAAAGCATCTCTTTCTAGGGCTACAAGTGCCAGAATGGCATATCGTGTTAGCGCTTGTGACATCCGAAGCTGTGATTTCCATGCTTTAAAAAAAAAAACAAAAAAAAACCAGGATTGATTTGATTTACTATTTTCACTTAAGTGTAGGGCTCACTTTCCCTCTGTGTCACACACATAAACCCAGTCCTATCACAAAACAACTGGTAGTTTTTATTGTCTTGTTAACATTGTATCCACATCTTTCTGCAATTTAACAGACTTCTGCAATTTGTAATTCATTATCATTTTCATTGGCAAATACATTTTTTTCTGCTGCATTATTTCTGGATTAAATATATTTTCTGAAGAACTTTTTAGGGACTTTTTTTTGTCAACTTTACATGTCTGTCTGGTAAAGAAGAACATACTTTTACTTCATGAGAGAGATCATGCAATAATATCTATAGAAAATCATATTAAAGATTTAAAAATTCTCTATGGAGAACTTTTTATAAAAATCATGAATAAAGGCATCTGAATAATATTATTTTAAAAAATACCACTGTTTTACATCATCATCAGAACAATAGTAGAGAGATTTTTCATAAGCATAAAATAAAATCTATAGCTAATGATACAGTTAGGAAAGCTGAAGGGAAAAGTGCAGTACAAGAGAGTTTGAAGAAATACAGAAGATATTTAACGATTCAAACACACAGTTGGCAACAAAGTGGTTGCTTTATTTACCAGACACTTGTCACCACTATTTCATTGCACCACAGCCTTTCACAGCAATCCTAGGAAATTTGTGGCTAAAGAGATTTGAGTGTTTATGACAAGCCATTCTTTCTTAAATACTCAGCAAGGACTAACAATTTTATTTCGTGGTTTAAGCAAGGATAGACCTTCCATTTAACCTTTGAATCTGAGCTAAAGCCTCTAGTGACATTATGCATGACTTCATGATCAGTAGCCAGAGGTGAAAATGTAGTGCTTGGCCCTTCCAACAGAAGTAAAAGGAAGCTTTACCCTGGGAATAGGGCTGGGTTTTATTGCCAGATCAGCATTTTGACCAGGGGCCGAAACCCACTCTCTGAGTCGAACCTGGGAGTGTCACTGATTGAAGAAGACATGTAGGGTTTGGTCCTAGCTGTGTTTGACATGTAGATGATTAATAGCAGCTGTAGACACATAAAGATGCTCTTGGATACATAGGCAGACCTGCAAAGTCTCCATTCTGGAAGAGCATATAGCCATAAAAATATTGTGTACCCAAAGACATGAGAACACAGTACATCTATGTACAGTTGGCCAAGTACGTTATTTTTTTTTTTTTTTTTTTTTTTTTTTTTTTTTTTTGCAGGGCAGGAATGAAAATAACAAATTCTTCAGGATTTTGGAAACCTCTGAATGATAAATTCCACTTATGGCACATTTGCTGAATATACGAAAATACTTACAATCTGTTATTCACACTTTCAGTCAATTAAGCTATTTAAATAATTTGTTTTAATTTCATTCCCAAGCCTCCCAAATTCTGTTGTCTCATGTTTGGTCCAAATAAAAACAGATACTTTATTCGCTAAATATATTTCTAGCTCTCTAAACAGGATAAATGGTAATTTGTTCACATTTATTTGTGGCAAGAGCTGAAATGGAGAATTCTTCCAGGTAAACAGTGAATAAGAAGATTCTAATGTTTCAGTATGCCATTAAATAACAACTATTTAATTTTCTTTCTTTCTAAAAGACTGTTATTGCCAAGTTAATGTTTGATACTTATTTTCACCCAAGACTGTCAGCTGAGCTATAACTTCCTGAAATGCTCCACGAAATTAACTACTATTTCTAACTTTTATATCATACTGCATTATCATAAGAGATAGTGACTTTTTTATTATTTCTGATTGTCTTTTGAAACATTTCCTGAAATCAAGTAGCAATATTTTTTTTCCTGCACTGTCCTGTTTAGTGGTGGCAAACCTCCTCAAAGCCATTTTAATAGATGGAAGACATTGTATGCAACCATAATTTCAGGTACTGATGTTAGAATGAGCTTATTTCTAAACACTTAATGTATATTTCTAAGTACTGTTTAAACACAAACATTAGCTGTGCTACAGAGCAACTTTGCCTCATCACTCTTGTGGAGTCTCACTTGCCTGTAACCTACAGAAAGGATGACTTGTGCATTTGAGGTTAATATAATGCAAAAAACATACAACACTGGATGTGGATATACTGCTTTTTAAGACCTCCCTTTTATGGTTCATCACATTTAAACAGTGTTTGTGCCTACACTTGCTGATGCTTATTCAAAACTACTTGAGTATTGTGGTTGGTACAATGACAGTGCCACACATATCACTTAAAAAATGAGACAGTAATAAGACTCAAGTTAATGCAAAATCAAACTTTACCACACCACACAGAAGTATTCTATAAATATTTCTGAACAATAAAAATCTAAATGAAAATACCAAACAAAAATTTAAAGCTGTCTCCATACAATCTAAACATGGATTTTCTTACAGAAGGGGCAAGAAGCAATTCTGAGGCATGGCTGAAGAAGTAGATACATGCATCAGGAAGGACAGATGGGACCATATCTTGCCTCAAGGCTAAGAAAGCAGCTCAGAGAAAGGGGAGCATAAGGATGGCTCCCTAGGAGAAGATCATCACAGTACTTTGTGGGGCTGACCAGATTTCTTCTCCTTCCAGAACTGTTGGCATGCACCCAAATCCTGAATAAGAGCCCTGGAAATGAAAAAAGGTGCAGAACTTTGAGAAGTTTAACATCAGATCTGATAGAAGGCTACCAGGGCTTTTCTTCATCACTTTAAACATTGTCAAGTGTGTTGCAAGGGGATTTTTGTAGTTACTTCCATTCCTCACAAAGTTGCATCTGTAGGAACCTATGTGGTTAAAATTTTCTCAACACTTACTATTATTAAAGATCCAGCCCAAGGAACATATCCAAAACTCTCAGGTATGGCTACATCAGTTAACCAAGCAGGGCCTGCGTACAGGTTCAGACACAGTCCACCTTTTTCTGCAGAGTTTGGTTGTTATTGCTCTCCCTGTTACCAGGCACCACTGACAGCTTGGCTGTAGCTGACGCACTCTTTGGAGTTTTGGGTGCCCAGATTCCAAAATATCCTGTGGATTCCCATGCAGATGTCAAAAGCATCCAGTAGAAATCTCTTTTCTTGAGATACGTGAATAATGAAGACAAAAGCAACTCTCACTCCTTGCAGCAACTAAGTCTTCCTTATCCCTCCAAAGGAATCATAAAATCACAGAATCATAGAAGGGCTTGGGTTCAAAAGGACCATAGTGATCATCTAGTTTCAACCCCCCCACCATATGCAGGGCCGTCAACCGCTAAACCAGGCTGCCCAAAGCCCCATCCAGCCTGGCCTTGAATGCCTCCAGGGATGGGGCATCCACAGCTTCTCTGGGCAACCTGTTCCAGTGCCTCACCACCCTCTGCATGAAAAAATTCCACCTGATATTCAACCTAAATCTCCCCTCTCTTGGTTTAAAACCATTCCCACTTGTCCTGTCAGTATCAACCCCTGTAAACAGTCACTCCCCATCCTGTTTATAGGCTCCCTTCAAGTACTGGAAGGCCGCAATGGGGTCTCCCCAGAGCCTTCTCTTCTCCAAGATAAACAAGCCCAGTTCCCTCAACCTTTCTTTGTAGAAGAGTGCTCCAGCCCTCTGATCATCTTTGTGGCCTCCTCTGGACCTGTTCCAAGAGCTTCACATCTTTCTTGTGCTGGGGAACCCAGGCCTGGACACAGTACTCCAGGTAGAGTCTCAAAAGAGCAGAGTAGAGGGGCACAATCACCTCCCTCTCCCTTCTGGCCACACCTTTTATTAAAGCAGCCCAGGACATAGTTGGCCTTCTGGGCTGCAAGCACACACTGCTGGCTCATGTTCTGCTTCTCACCCCCCAACACCCCCAAGTCCTTCTCCTCAGGGCTGCTCTCAAGGAGTTCTTCTCCCAGTCTATACAAGTACCTGGGATTGCCCCGGCCCAAGTGCAACACCTTCACTTGGCCTTGTTGAACCTCCTTAGGTTCTCATGGGCCCACTTCTCCAGCCTGTCCAGGTCCGTTTGGATGGCATCCCTTCCCTCTATTGTATCAACTGCACCACTCAGCTTGGTGTCATCTGCTAATTTGCTGAGGGGGCACTTGATTCCCTCATCTATGTCGTTGATAAAGATGTTGAAGAGCACCAGTCCCAAGACAGACCCTTGAGGGACACCACTGGTGACCAGCCTCCATCCAGACATAGAGCCATTGACCACAACTCTTTGGCTGCGACCAGCCAACCCATTCTTTATCCACTGAACAGTCCATTGTTCAAATCCACACCTTTCCAATTTAGAGAGAAGGATGTGGTGAGGGACCATGTCAAAGGCTTTGCATAATTCCAGGTAAATTACATCTGTCGCCCTTCCTTTGTCCACTGATGTCATCACTCCATCATAGAAGGCCACCAAATTGGTCAGGCAAGATCTTCTTTTGGTGAAACCATGTTGGCTGTCTCGGATCACCTCTTGGAAAAATCTCATCCTACTGAACTGCACATGCCTCAGAAAGCAACAAAAATTTCAGAGTAAAATATCATCTGGAAGTGCTGAAACAACAGTGGAATACATCTGATGTAGCATCTAGGATCTGCTTTCTAGTGGGCAAAGGAGATTAACTGTATGAGAAAAAGAAACCATACTGTGAAAGCTGCAGAGTGGAGTCTGTATAGCTCTTTGCCTTTTCTTACAAGACATGCCCCAATCTGTGTCATATTTCTATTGAGGTTTTCCACACAGAAGCCACATGAGGGAGGAAACACCCTGCCATAAAACTGTACCAACCTCTCTTCCTACACTGGACTCCTCACAACAGATACTGAAGCAGCCGCCTATGGACAGCATTTCCCGTTCATCAAACCCATGCTCCTCTCAGCCCTTCTCTGCCCTGTGCTGCTGCACTTGTTTTCTGCATCCTGCTTGTTACAGAAGCTGCTCACCCGGGGTGTGACAGGGAGGGGGACTAGCAGACGCCTCCCCGTGAGATGTTCTCCAAGATCAAAGGGTTGAGAGCTGGTGACTCCATGCCCTGCTCTAAAGGGAGGACAATAACTGGACCTTGCCCAGGAATCCTGTAGTATTCCCCCTCCTAGGTGTTTGCCCTGCAGAAGAAAGTTGTCCCAATAAAAAAGAAGGTGAAATAGAGCATCTTTATCATTCTTATATAAAGCTACTAAAGATTATTATCTGCTACACTTTCAAGATCCCAACACAATGGCACCAGGCTACACTGAATTAAATAAAGCATTCACCTCTTAATCAAAACAGGAATGTATGCCTTGACTTTCACTAGAAAGCCTAACAAAGTGAACAAAAGAACACTGAGCAAAGCCTGAATAATTTTTCTGACAAGGCAAAATAGTTGCATCTAGTTGCATAAGAGACAATTAGATACAAGCCTTCTCATGTCAGACAGGCAAATGGCTGGTCAAAAAAAGACAGCTTTAAAGGTATTGCTTATTTTCAGTAGCATCGCACAAATCCGTATCCCTGTATTTTATTACTTAAGTAGAGGAAAGGCTCAGGTACTATAATTTGATTCTCTTGATATTTTATTACTTCCCATGTGAAACTGCGGGATGTAACAGAAGTATGAACGAATATGTAGAGTAAGATTATTCATCCTTACATGCTTTTCCTCCTTAAAACTGGATAAGTCCTTCCCAAAAATTGGTTCCTAAGCATGAAATGCCTTGAGCAGCTTTAATTTCAGGAAAAATAAATAAATCGTGTTAACACAAGAAGCAGTATTTGATTACTCTGCATTACCCAGTAGCCCCTTTAAAATTATAATCCTTTACACTCTTATCAATGAATACATCACTCCTAACTAACCCCTCAATCACCCTCTCCCTCATCTGCGTTCCTACCATTTGGTAACAAACCTCCTACTATTATTTAATATTAAATTATATAGCATGTGATGGTGATAGCCATGTGATAAATTACGTTTATCATGCATCTTTTAATGCAGCTGCATTAATCATGCCTCTCCTTCACTCTACCCACTAATCCATCTCTGTCCAGGACTACTCAGTTCCATCCAAACCTTTAAGGAGATTTGAACATGCACTGTTAAAAATGGCACCCCATTTCCAAACACAGAGTGTCGTCACAGGAATCACACTGTCCCGAAGCTCAGCACAAATACCTTTAAGTCTATGAAGGGTTTAAGGGTATGTTATCTCATGAACCATGAGACTCCTTGAGGCTAAAACTGAAAGACTTTCATTTTCTGTTGTTACAAGGCACTCCACTTCTAGCCCAAGGTTATTATCCATGATCCTGGACATTAAAACTGAAACATTCGATGTTTATAAAACAGGTGTTTCTAAAGGTCTTTAAAATGTCTCAGCTGCAGTTTTCATTCCCTCCTAGCCACCTAAAGATGCACTTCTAGTACTGAAGTAAGAAATACTGACCTTACAAGCCATAGGAATGCAAAAGAAGGAACTGAAAAGCTGAAAAATTTTAGAACTCTCCAGAACATTTTAAAATAAGGTAACTATGAATTATTTGTTCCATATGCTGTCTGTGTAATGGTACAGAGCAGCAAACGCGTTTTATTAGCATCTACTGGAGATAAGCTGCCACGTCCCTGTTGATCTGTCTTTGTTGACTTTATTTCACACCATTAAATACTCTCTTTTGCCTTAAATTCAATTCTTAAACATTTATTCAGAACTTAAACTCATTTTTAAAAAAATGTTAAAGTCTTTTCAGAAAAAGTTACTGAAGTTGAAAGTGTTTATGAGCCTATACCAGCATCACCAAACTACTATAAGATAAATCGGGAGGGAAAGCATAAAGAAGGAACTGGGCAAGAACCAGAAAAAGTGTTGAACATTTTGTTCCAAAATAAAAAGAAATGCTTTATTTTACAATTTAAAAGTCCTTTCAAATATATTTTTAAATCACAAAAAACAATTATGCATTTATGACACAAATATTATTGATGAACCTCAAACCATCTCCCACATTTTCTAGATAACTCAGACACCTAGAATATCATTATTCACAGCATCTGTGAATGCTTATGTCATTAGAACTAAACATATGGGCAAGTGTTTTGTTGGATTGGGATTTATATATTCTGTGGATGTGTATAGTTAAATTCTTTCTTTTAGGCCTTCATACAGCCATAGCTGAAAGGCTGTTCTTGAAACATTTTCTGTAACAGATCAAGCCATTAGAGAATACTGTGCGCTTGTTGCAACTGTTATTTTTGTTCCAAACCCATTGCTGTTAGAGCAGACACTGGCATAGTTGTTTTGACCACTCCTCCCTAACTTGCTCCCACTTGTTGTTCTCCTCCACCTCATCTCTAATTTCTCTTCTTTCCCCATTTCTCTTCCTCTCCTCTTTTGCTCTCTCCCTCTGGCTTTTTCCTGGTGGCTCACCAGTGAAACACTCATTGTTGAATGGCAGGATTGAAAACCAGACACTAGTCAACTACTAAAGCGCCATTCCCTCATCCTCTTACTCTTTTTCCCTCACTAGAGACAAGAAGTTATTAACCTTTTTGGATGTAGATTTGTGGGGAAGAGAGCTCTAAGGGGGCTGTAACTGTGTCATTGGTACTGCCTTGTACCCATACCCAGAGGATAAGTTACGCCACTGCCCTAGCCCTGACTAGCACCCCCTTCTTTACCCTTGTGTCAGCTTCCCTTGCTGTCATGGGAAGCAGCATCCTAGTTTTTGGAAGAACTTCCTCTTCCTAAGTATTGGGGTTTTTTTCACTGCAGTCAAGTCAATTTTCCTCATTTTTGTCCATAAACATAAACAAGGAATCCAAGTGAGATCTTATTAGCATAAAATGGGGCAGAAGCTTACAAGCATTTTGCTGCCATTTCTTTCTTTTTTGTGGCTTCACTGACCCCACTCCACAATGTTCCAGTTTTTCCTTTCACAGAGCCAAAAATAATTTAAAGTTTTCCAGATGTCATTTCTAATCCCTGATCACTTCTGTATCTCATCATAGGTTCCTCCTGTGGTCTATCAAAGAGTGACTCTGGCTTCTGCACTGCAAAAATGCTCACTCCATCTCATGTCAGCCAGCCACAGAAAGTGAGTTTTCGGGTCAAGGAAACATTTGCATTAGCGGATTCACAAGTCTCAGGAAGAGACTTGGGCTTCTTCATCTCTTCATTGATGAAGTACTTTTCCATTGCAAACTTCTCATGAATGTCCATTTCCAACTTTTCTCACACCTATTTCCACTCCCCTTACATCAATTGTGGGTGGTAATTCAGCTTACTGAAATAACGGTTTTATTAGGTCTCAGAACTGCAAATCTGACTACCCAGATATAGCTCCCATTAGAATCCCAGTTATTGGCCACTTAATGTTTCTAGAAACTCAGCTAATCTTTATTTACAGATACTCAACAACTGGTCCTGATGGTGTTATGTCTGCTAGGTCGGGCTGCATCTTGCAGTTAACATACCAGTCTGTCTCAGCAAAATTAAAACATTAGACAAGGAGTGGAGAGGGAATTTTGTGGCAGAGTTGATGCCAGGGAATTCTGGGAGACCATGGGAAAAACGTTCATTTGAAACCCAGTCATTCCAAGCTCTGAAATCTGTGCTAGACCCATCTGGAAGTAAATATGGTGCGATTCAAATAATACTGCTGCTTGATCACTCTCCAGCAGCTCAAAGTACTGACTTTCTGCTCATCAAGGACTCCCAACAAAAGGAGATTGGAAACTAAAAAAAAAAAATATTGACAAATCAAAGACACCGTCTTCTCTAATGCACAACAGAATTAGCTGTTGTCCTGATATATTATGGCCACTCACAGCCTTAATCATGTGAAATCACTTCAAAAATAATTAACAGATTTAACTAACTATAAAAAAGCTTCAAAGCTTTACTAACAGCAGGAGACCTTCTCTTTAATTGGGAAAATATATCTGAGCAAAACTAAAACCATTCAGTAAAAACAGATTTTGAACTGCTTAAATATTGAAATGATTGAATTAGAATTACTAATACCCACATTGTCCATTGTTTGGAGGCTAAAAAAAATAATCAAAGCTTTGTACTCCATTCATTATTGCTATACATTTGAACTGAAGCAGTGCCTAGGCTCCCACTCACAGAACCAGACCCTTCCCGTTCTAACAGTAAAAATATCTCTGTCACAAAAAATCTTGCAGAGTAAGCCAGAAGACAACAACTGGATAAAAGCAGAGAAATGGGAGAGCATATGGAAACAGTCAGCGTGACAAGTGGCAGTCTCAGTTTTGGCTCCACTCTCACCATTTGCAAACCCTGGAGAATTATCAATATTTTCTCCTTTTCATCTACCAGCCTATCTTTGCAACAATAACAGGAGGTATTATTAACAGGTTAGCAACCTCTGCTTGCCTGAATTTATCATCCAGGGATGAGAAAGAGACAATGCTACTATGAACCTCATCTCATTGTCTTTATTAAAAAAAAGGTTGAAAATTTCTGGGAGAGAAACCAAGAGCAGAGATAAAAACAAATGGGGATCAGTTTTATGTGGAATAAAAGATTGATTCCTGCAATTACAAGAAGTGTGAACTTTATTGAAAGAGCACTCCAGTTAAATATATTTTAAATGGTCTCTAATACAAAGTGTAAACTAATACACAAATGAAAGCAGTTTCATTGTACTTAAATAAATAGCTCTTGCTTCATCCTTTAAGTCAACTGGATTTCAAGTCACCTTAGGGAGCTTGGAATTAGGAACCACCAATGTTTTAAAGCTATAGACTTGCCTAGTTACACTAGAGCAAATCAAATGCATGTGGATGAAAATGCACTAAATAAATCCTCGTGAGAATCCAGGAACAATACAGGATTTTTCAAGCAATACAACCTCCACCTCTGTTGATATGAAATATGCTTTTTCTACGTGAAATGTATCACAGGAAAATAAATCACTAGGAAAATAAAAAGACTTATTCTATGTAACAATCACAACGAAACCTGTTTAATAAGATTTCACAGCACAAAGGAAAGTTGCTACATTCCAGTTCAGTCAAAATATGCCATCTAATAATGAAAAGCTAATAAAGAAAATGAAGATCAGATCTTTTTATCCCACAACAACTCTGAAAGCTGCCATTCCTTTCCCTTCCATTTAGGGAGCAGAAAAAAATAAGACATACCTAACTCTGAACAAAAATTATTTGAAAATTATGTCTTCACTAAAAAATGAAAACCTTAGAAATTTCTGGGAATTTGCAAAATAGAAAACAGGGAAATATTCTTATGATTATGTTGTTGTTAGTAGCAGTGTTAACCATAGTTTTATTAACATATTAGCAATGTGGCTTTCAGTTTCCAGAGTGAGAGGATTCTAACTTCCCCTTCAGGCAACTATTGAGGAAAAATAATTAAATGTAAATAAATTAGTAATGTAAAATGATTTTGTCTTGCACTTGAGTAAAGACACTGTGAATGTTTCTTTTTTTTCTAATTCGTATCATACAGGAGTTCCTATCTCCTGTAAGAGTAGCCCCAGTAAAGTTTTACCTAACCTCAGCACAAGTACCACCAGTGACTACATCTGGGACTGAAGTGGGTGGCATTATTCATGTGTTTAAAATGAAAAATATCATTAATTTTTTCAATCAGTATGACCGTGTTGTGACTACACCAGCAGCCTTATTTTTGGTCATTATTTTATTCCTTCTTTAAGTAATGGTGGAGGAAGCTGCATATTCCCCCGCTCAGGTACATGCAATTGCTTTAATTTTCTCCACTTCTAGAAAAAATGTGAGACCCTTTGACATGAGAAATCAAAGCCCCCACTTCAATAGGAAGTTTAACATTTGGAAATCTGAAGCAAGGGAAGTGGGAGGAGGTAGCAGTCAGCTGTCTGCAGGCACAGTTTCACAAACCTTGCCCTCACCTGTGGATTCTCCTTGCACATGTGTCATTATCAGGACAGTGGGTTACTCAGTTAAATTCAAAAGGACAAAACCAAGGAGGAATGGTTGCTGCACTCCTGCTCACTCCGCACAGCCCCATAGGACCAGTGCACTGTGGCAGGGGAAGCGATGACAACAGCCTCTCAGGAATATCTGCAAGGACTGTCACAATCCTGTCCCAACCCTCTGGGGCACAGTTTAGTTTTATCCTGTAGTTCTAAAGGGTACCCTGACCACTGAAGGACAGCAGGTGAATCTCTATAACTGTTATAGGGATTTGGAAGCTTAAATTATCTGCACTTGAAAAACACCCTTTGTTTCAAGCGCAGGGGTGCTTCTGGTTATGCTTCTGAGATGCCTGCGTGAGATCAGCTTATTACAAAATGTGGATAAATGACATTTTCAGACTGGTTCCAGGCAAGAAAGACATTCCTTGTGTTCAGCTCTGCACTGTGCACAGCAGATCCTGCCTTAACCCTTTTTCATCTTTACCACCACATAAAAATACAACATATCAGCTGTGCAGCTGTAACCAGGCATCCTAAGTGACAGCCCAGCAGGAAGAACAGCCTTTATTTGTCACCTAAAGTTAATGGCGTAAATTCAGAGACCCCCTCCTTCCTGTCTTTCTCTCACAAAGAGGACTCAAGGCCCTGATTAATATGCAGCCCTATTAACTCTAGTGGCTCTAAGGAGGTGGTAACTGAAGGGGAAAATTAATGACCTCCTGTCCAGGACTTGCCCCTTATTTGAGAGGTGAAATAAAAACTGCAGTCTGAAAGGAAGTAGAATTATTAAATATTTCACGGCAAACTAATGCAGTAAACACTTGCCAGAAATGGCAGCTTTGATAAAATTCAATTTTCACTCCTCTTGTTTAATTCATCTTTATTTGGTACTATCTCAGCCAAGTTGTTGCTTCTTTTACCCTCGTCGCTCAAACCTCAAGAAGAAAAAATGTACTTTTTTTGTCCGTGCTCTAGAGGACTGACTTTTTTTGTAGTGATCAAGCAGGAAATAAAAGAGCCCCTAGCATAATAGTATCTATTGCTGAATAATATCTATCTAAAAAGTATTCCAAAACAAAAACCTCCAAAGAAAAAAATAAACAAAAGAGCAAGACCCCAAATACCCATCTCACGTGCTAAACCACATGCTGCAATCACAACTGCAGCCAATTCACTTGTTAGGAAAAAAGGACCTACAAAAAAAGAAGGCTGAGGGTTGGCTTGTTCCTGAACCCTCCCATTGCCCTGCAACAGAGAGAGTACCTGCATATGTAAATAGAGAGCTAGAAAAACAAAAAAGGAAAGAGTACACTGACATTTTAACTAATATTATGAGCAATGGTAAATCTTGGGTGGCTGGGATGGCAAGCACATGCTACTATAACTTTTATAGTATTCTTAAAGCAGCATATACTTAGCCTTTTTGATTTGATGCTTGGTGTTTTTCTCTAGCTCTCGTATAAAATTAAGAGGTCCAATAAGCTGCCCATCTGTAGCAGCCATAGATTCAACATGTTCTTCTTTATAGCTTCCCACCAAACATAAACTTACCTAATTTTTTAGTCTGCCTCTGTCTGAAGAGTGCCCGAAACCCAAAGATTGAAATAAATTTGCATGGAATATTTTATGACTTCTTTTAATTGCAGTAATTCCTTCCTCTGCACTCAGCATTGTGATTGTCTGAAACACTGATTACCTATTCCTATACAGTAGGATGTCAGAAATAACTTCACAGAAACACCGGGGAGAATTACAGTCCCTTATTAATTTCTTTCCAGACAGCATGATGCAAAGCAAAGTCAGATTTTCCTACTTTTAAGTTAAATCTCTCTTCTTTTAATACACCCAGCTTAGTTCTGTTCATCCTGCTTGTTCCCCTGTTTTACACACTTCCACTGATTCTTCTTCACTAAATTGTGATTTTCACTTTTCTGTATTCCACAGGTTACATTCATTTATCATCTTTCACTTTTCAAGTCTCTCATCCTGCATTTGCCTAGACATAGTGCATACAGGCTACTCATTCACTCTTTTTGGCAAACAAACACACTGTCTTTCTACTTCTACGACAATACACTTCAAATAGTAATTTCAGGTTTAGTAAACACCTGAAGCAGAACATCCCTTGCTTCATAAGGATTCCTCTGCACTGCAATTGATTAACTTGAAATAATTAGCACATTTGAAAGTTAGAATAGACATTTCTTCTAAAAACTTCTAGAATAAATCACATTCACTTACAGTATAGCCACAATAACCTTTAGATACAACTAAACAACCTCTAGCTACCTGGTACTTTTTTGATTTGCAACAGAAAATGAACATACACCTAAACTAAAAACAGTATCATAAGCTCTTCCATCCTTACCTCAATTCCAACTCACGCCGGTATTCAGCTGAGTGGGACATTGCCAGATCATGTCAACTTCCACATTACAGCTGTGCTAGGAAAAAGCTTTACACTTGCTGCTAAGTCATTTTTTGAATTTGTTTGGCAAGTACACAAAGCAGCACTATTGGGATGGATAATCATGAATTATCGTTGTTTTAGGCCAGTCTACTTTAGCTTTTCTTGAAATCTCAATTTATTTTGCTTCATCCTAAGATAATTAAATGAAGGGAGAAGTAAGCATATGTAGTAAGTCAGAGATATTCAATGGTGCTAAGCTTTAAAAATATCAAATACAAAACACTTGGTAAAATACCTGTTTTGAGTCAAACAGGTATTTTGGGACTAACTTCAGATAACACTTCCATGGTCACTCTTCATTTACCTGCTTACTCAGGCTCCCACGTATTAACAAAGCAATTCAAATATGGTAATGTATGTAACTCTACTGATAGGTTGCCTTGGTACGTTTTAAAGAACTGCAACATGAGTTGCTAAATCCTTGTATTTTTCTTCCAACCCTCTTATTAATGAAGGCAAATATAAAAGTTCAACTAACACACGAAGATAGGTATCCAATTCTTCTTTTAATGCATGTTTTATCCCATTTTTGTAACAAATTATTAATTTTCTCTCTCTCCTGCTTCACTTAAAGAGATGTGGTGGTGAGCTCTCTCCAGCAGTTTTACACCAGTGTAACTCCTTGAACTGTGGTGTAAGGAGAATCTGCTTCAACAAGTTTTAATGTTGCATGTAAAAGGGAATCAGCTGTTTCTGGCTTAGGCACTTTGTTCTTAACTGGATAATTTACAGAGTACACAAAAATTATTCAAACAACTTGACAACCAAGACAGAGTCAAAATTAACTCTGCCTTTCAAATTCATTTCTTCTCCTCAGGTTAGAAATTCCTCTAGCCTTTCCCCTGTTAAAGAAAATTTTATTCAGGTTCAGAAAGAGAGCTCTGAGTGAAGACCTATTCACTGTTTTTTTACTGTGATGCAGTTAAGCAACCATCTGCCCATCCCCTATTACTCATATAATTTATACAGCACAGTACATTTACTTATATCTTTTCTGTCTGAACAGTTTTCATTTTAATATCATTATAACCTTCTTTTTGCCAATCATGAGTTCGGTCTCAGCTGGAAAGGATGCACTTTCCTCTTGTGTTGCCAGTTATTTTCCTCATTTCACTTTTCTGTCAATGTTATTTTACTAACACACGAAACAAGATATATTATTAGAATTAAATAGCAACACTTTAATGTTTGTTTCACTATTACCTAAATGTTAGGTACATCCTAGAATTCAGCTGGTAATATTAACCACCTGCAGAGCCACACATTTTCTAAATATTTAAAGAAGAAAGTACTACTTGCCTTTTAAAGTATTTTTTTTACCTCTATGATTTATACTCTACATAATTATTGGGTTTGGGTTGTATTTTTTTTAAATCTGGTGGTTTTTTCTTTCCTTTTAAAACAAATATCTCCATGTCACTCTACTTAGCAGCTGTATTCAGTCATAAAAGGGCCACTTGGTATCAGAAAACTCATACATATTTGCCTAATAATGTCTTTTAAGTAATCTGCCCCTTTGTTAATGGCCTTTTTTAACCAGCCATACACTAGGAATCAAAATTAGCATCTAAATGAGGATGTTTTAAACACATGCCTAGGGGTTGCAGTTTTCACCTTATTTTTTTTTAATAGTTTGCCATGTTAAATTATGTAAAATAGAAATGTTTTTTTAGTTTTTAATGAGCTAATGTAGACCTATCAACCCTCTCTCCCTCCTCCCCCCACTTCTCTGCTTAAAGAGTCCACAAACTGTTTTGCAGGTATGAAAAATGGCCATGAAAGAGAAAACCCAGTGTCAGCAGACAGAACAGATCCCTTCCTCCCCAGCAGCAACAGCACCACTGCAGGAAGGCACATTTCTTTGAAGTCCTTATTGAAACAGTCCCATTTTTTATTAATCGTTTACAATACATAAAAAGAAGCAACTATTTTTATATTTAATTTCAGGAGAAGAGACTTTATTACAGCTCCTTTTAAATTGGCTTTTCATTTAATTATGGGGAAAGATTAAAAAGAACTATGTGCGCTGTGGCATGGCCAAATGATGATTGGAAAGAGGAAGGAGAGATGCTTACCATCTGCGAATGCAACGTTTGGAGGGGGTAAAAAGGAAAGTGGGAGGAATTACAGGGTGATAATCCAGTGTTATTAGGTGAGATAGCTCATAGCAGTAATGATGGCCACTCCAGGATGGGGGAGAGAGTTAGCATCTAGCGCAGAGGGTTGTATTTCCCTTACCTGGGGAGGTCTGCAGGTAGCACCACCTGCCTCTGAGGGTGGTTTTCTTCTGCAGGAAAAAGGGGTTAAACTGAGGTGTGTGAGGAGGGGGAGAGTGGTCTAAAAAGGATCCAGACCTGTTAATCGGACAACCCAGAAACACAAGAGCTGGAATCCAACCCAAACCAAAACTCTAAAATTAACAGAAACTTCTGATATGTGGGGCCCATAATTAAGATTTTGTATGATGCTGCTGCATTTAACTACTCTCATTTTCCCCTTGCTTCCTCCAGTTTACTGAAAAACCTTGCCACCAAAATCGAAAACAAATTCCTCAAAACTGAGTCAGCAACAAAATGTGTCTCTGTTGTTATTGTTGTTTTAATACTGACCCACAGGAAGATTATTTGACAGAAGAATCACCTCCCTTGATGTGCTGGCAGCACTTCTCCTAATGCAGCCCAGGATACCATTAGATGCCTTTGCCACAAGGGCACACTGATGGCTCACATTCAACTTGGTGGCCACCAGGAAACCCAGGGCCTTTTCTGCAAAGGTGCTTCCCAGCTGGGTGACCCCCAGCATGTACCAGTGAACGGGGGTGCTCCTCCTCAGGTACAGGACTTTGCATGGTTCCTGTCGGCCCATTTCTCCAGCCTGTCGAGGTCCCTCTGGATGGCAGCACAACACTCTGGCGTATCAGCCAGTTTAGTATTCTCAACAAACTTGCTGAGGGTGCACCCTGACCCATCATCCAGGTCATTAATGAAGGTGTTAAACAGGACTAGACCCAGTACTGATCCCGGGGGTACATCACTAATCACTGGGCTCCAACTAGACTTTGCACAACTGATCACCACCCTCTGGGCCCAGCCGTTCAGTCAGTTTTCAGTCCACTGTCTGCTCACCCAGTCCATACATCAACAGCTTCTCTATGAGTGTCAAAAGCCTTACTGAAATCCAGGTAGACAATATCCACTGTTCTCCCCTCATCTATCAAGCCAGTCATTTCACTGTAGAATGCTGACTACTCCTAATTATTTCCTTGTCCTTTTTTTACCTGGAAATGGCTTCCAGGATTTGTTCTGTCACCTCCCCAGGGATCGAGATGAGGATAACAGCCCTGTAGTTCCCTGGATCCTTCCTCTTGTCCTTATTGAGGCTAGGAGGGACATTTTCCTTCCTCCAGTCCTCGGGCATTTCTCCCACTCGCCATGATCGTTGGAAGAATCATATCCCCTCAGGGCTCATGGACTTATGTATGTATGTTCAGTTTGTTTAAGTATCCCCTGGGACTAGGAGAGCAGGAAGAGAATAAGGGTACAAGACACTCCTAAGTCCTCGGCTTGCTAGTGTGAAGAGGCCATGCTCATAGTCACCTCATTTGCAGGCATTCTCTCTAGCAGAAACTATAGCCAAAAGACATACTTTACAAATAAAATAATAAAAAAAATATAACTAAAGCAACCCTTCTGAGTTGTGGTTGAATCAGTTATATTTCAGGAGACACCATATGGATATGGCTCTTCCTCTTTGTCGTTGATTTTTCTGCACTTGTTCAAAATGTACTTGTTCTGTGAAGGATCTAATGATGTAAGATGCAGTTATTTAAGATATTTTCTTACGTAGTCTCATAAACATTGGTAGAAGGGTCTGAGTCCTTCATTTAGAAAAGAAATTGGAGGGCCTGTCCTGCTGTAGAGATTAGGTCCTGTCCAGCTCCAAGAGAAGTGGCAGAAAAGAGTCTTATGGTTTCTGCTTCATACAGGCTTCAATTTTACTGTAATATTTAGGGAAGGAGGGTGGAGAAAAACTGTGTTTTATCTGTTTAATTTAACTTTTATAACTAATGTCAAGAATACTTAACATTTTAGGTAGGATAGTTGTCTTGACATGGCAGAAGAAAAATAAGCAGACACATCAGAAGCTGACAAGAAAATATAATTAGGTTATTAGTGAAAACACCTGTATAAATGAAAAGATTTTGATATGAGGAGAGATTTTAATCCACAGGGTAGGCCATTTGTTGTCACCTCCAGGAGCTCTTGAGAGAGGAGAACAGACATACAAGGATATCAAGATCTCATTGCCATTTTAGATTCATTTTTACAAAAATTTGTAGGGAGGTAATGAACTTCCAGGGGTTAGTCACGGTATCTGAAGCATGGAGGAGTTGAATGTTAAATGTAATAAGTGTCTGAAGCAAAACTGATCTACACTACAGGCTACCAGGCAGGAAGTAACTATTAATAATGGTAGCTTTGCTAGGGGTGGCTAAACCATAATAAATAAGAGCAAAGGACATAAGAGTTACTGTGCTGGTTCAGATAAAAGGTTCACCAGCATCCAGTAACAAACACATGGGAAAGGCATTAAGAACAGAACATGCAGTAATATGTTCCTACTCTCACTTCCAGCAATCTGCAAGTTAGACATTTCAGAGGCAAAAAAGGTTTTATGTTCCTCTCTTCGTATCTGAAGAACTTCCAAGTAGATAAAAATGATTTTTAAATTATAACTGGAGATAATTGAGGTGTTTCTCCTCATGCTATTGGAGATAGACACCACTGATGCCATTCGCTACCACATGAAATGTGGGACGTCTTAGATAGGCTTTGCCTAGTGATAGAAACAGGCAGGCATAGCCATTGGGGACTTAGCTATTTTACAGGAGCTCTCGCCTACACAGTCCCTCTCTCCTGACAAGCAAACAATATCACTGCAGCAGCGTGTCAACACAAGGAGCTATTCTGAAAGAGCAGCAACAGAATATTTCACTTCACAATAGTTGTGGTTGCCAATCTTCCCACAGAGAAAAGTCTCAACAACTTCTTCATCAGACATATAATTTGTGAATAAATGATGCATTTCAGCAAGGCATCCATTCAATTGCAAAATTTCAAATGATCGAGAATCTGCTAACTCCCATGGTAAATTCTTCCTTTAGTTGGCCATTTTCAATATCTAGAAATTGACATTTTTTTGTAGCTTTCACTAATTCCAGATGTTTCCATTTTATTTTTATTGATCTTTCCTTTTTATCATCTTATAAGTAGAATAAAGCAAGTAGGGTATCACAGGGCTAACCAGGAGGAACTGAAGTTTAACTCAGGAATAATCCCATTTAATTAGAGACATAATCACCTTAAGTATATGCCCTTCATTATTATAGTGTCAAACAAGGCAGAATATTCCCTCAGAATTTGCAACTTCTGTTGATAATCCTTTAAATTATCAACTTCTGTTGATAATCCTTTAAATTGATAACATTTTAAAATAATTGCTAATAGCTAACTATTTGGTAACGTACAAATTTTTGAACTTTTCATTTAGATTTTTGCCGTATCTCTATTTTTAATTTCCTTTGGGTTTCCTCCTAATTTTTTTCTCTTATTATCTGTCACATTTTAGAAACTGTGTGTACTTACTCCTTATGCTAAGCTTTGACTTCATCTTATGTATTTCTAATAACTTTTTAATGGTTAGTTTTAATCATTCCATTTTCTTTTCTCAAATGTCTGTTCTCTACATTTTTCTAGCTGTAAATCCACTTTTCTTCTCTGTTCATTCTCTCAATTATATTTCTTTTGATTATTTTCCTCTCATTTTTTTTTCATTTTTCATCTGATATTTCATTCCATGTATTATATGCGTATGACAAAGTAAATGTATATTCATGGAAACTATTTCACTTATATCCATCCTCATAAACCAGTATCATGTTATCTGCATGATGTGAAAAGAGGCAAACTCTAATAATCTCTGCATTTCCAAAGTTAATTGCTTCACTAGTAATTCAGCTTTAGGGATGTGTAAACACTTACTAGATGCGCTGTGTGGCAGAGTAACGATTTGCTCAGCAGAGCTAATCACATTTTCAAGGACTGACTTCTGACTGTTCCATACTTTCAGGAAAAAATATCTCTCTAAGTTTTTTGGTTTTTTTTTTTTGCTTAAATATAAGTATTTCATAGCATTGTCCATATTCTTACTTTTGGCAACTGGAAACAAAACACAAGTATTGCAACATCTTATAAACACCGTGGTCTAGAAAAAGTTTAGTTCAATTAAGGCTGTACAGAGTGGAAGAGGTTTGTTGCAGCTTTACCCTGTCTGGCAGCAAAGCACAATGACATCACTCACTCACCCTCCTGCCTCCTGGGGATGGGGGAGAGAATTAAAGGGGTAAACGGAAAAGAGACTCGTGGGTCAAGAGAACAACAATTTAATAACTAAACAACAATAATTTTGGACATAATAATGATTACAGTAATACATACAAATATGAGTGATACATACAAAAAAACATACAAAAATGAGTGATACACAGTGATACTGCTCACCACTCAATGACCAAGGCTCAGCCCATTCCAAGCTAACAATCCCAGAGCAGGGAAAGTCCCAAAACCGCAATCACGAAATGGAGATAAGAGCTTGAGTGTCCAAGAGACCGAGACGACCCTGAGAAAAGGGAGACCCAGGGAAAGAAAACTGGACAGAGCCTCATATATATATACTGGGCATGACGTACATGATATAGAGTATACTATTGGACAATTTGGGTCTCAAGCCTAAACCTAAGGTCAAATCCTAGGCTAGTAATCAGGGCTGTGCTCCCTCCCAGCTTCTCCTGCACCTGCAGACACTTGCACAGCAGAGAAGCAGAGAAGTCCTTGACTGTCCTGGCAGCAACTATAAACAGCAGTGCATTATCAGCCTTCTCCTCAGCACAAATCCAAAACACAGCCTCTTACTAACTACTATGAAGAAAGTTAACTCCATCCCAGGTGAAACCAGGACAAGGTTGCAGTTCTGAAAAGATACCTTCATGTGTAGACACCTTCATGTGTCTTTCATATAGTTTAAAACTATTTAAAAACAGGTTTTTAAGAGTAACTGTAGATACAAGCTTGCTTGTTGACACCAAGTCATGGCTTCTCAACTGAGCTTCTGACTCTAGGGCTGCCATATTTCTCCCTAGGATTTACAAAAGGTAAGCATCTTCTCTCCAGACCAAAATGGTGGATAGAAAAAAAGAGTATATCTAGGAAAACCCAGACAGATGGTAATGCTGGCTATAACCGGACATGTTGTATGCCCTCAGTCCACTCCAACTGAGAAGTAAAACATGTCAGTTTAAACCACTTCCATCAAGATTTAGATACCAGGGAAGCAGACGGACCTTCAGGATACCAGCAGCCTTGTTTATTGTCAGGCCTGACTTTAGCAGTTCATTAAGCATACGCTTAGTTTCAGGCACAAGCGTGTGAGTGGCCCTATGGATCACAGTGGGTCTGTGTGTCCAGCTAAAAATTAAGCATATACTGAAATATTTTGTCCAACAAGGGAAGAATTACTGTTCTCTTTAAGGCTGCAGTGTTTGCAAACTGCTTAGTGAAATCAAAGCTTAAGCCTGTGGGTTAGCACATGCTTTACTTAACTATTTTAAAATATTTATGTAGTCACATCAGTGTCAATCATTCCATTCACACACTTAGCGTTAAGCTTGAGTGCAAATGGTTTCCTGAACTGGCCCTAGCCCATAATCCAACCCAAGTGGCACCAGCAGTGAGCACCATGGTCTCAATTTACCTTCTCAGTGCTAAGAGCTCGCAGAAGTAGTTTAAAGTTCATGGCTGTATGTAAACAAAAACAAACCAAAAGCAAAATGTATTGAGGAGTCTTCCAGCATGGGTATCTGGCTGATCCAGGACCTCTTTGGTCAGTGGTTCTGTGTCTGTTCAAGGCAATGTTTTGGATAGCACTTTTCGTTGCCCCAACTAACACCCTAAAGAGGTCCCTCTGGATGACATCCCTTCCCTCCAGTGTGTCCACCACACCACATAGCTTGGTGTCATTGGCAAACTTGCCGAGGGTGTACTCAATCCTGCTGTCCATGACTCCGACAAGGATGTTAAACAACACTGGTCCCAGTACCAACCCCTGCCGAACACCACTTGTCACCGGTCTGCACTTTTTATGTGCTCACATTATTTCAACACAGTATCTTAAATTCTACAATTCATCTCTTGTCCAATATAAAGCTTTCTCAGTCAACCATCTAATATATTGATATTTTAGTAGGAGGGAGGTGTCCTCCTTCTTTTACAAATAAGACATGCAGCACGAGAGAAACTTGATTTGCCTGAGATTAAAACCCAGTCCTGCTCCTTACCAAAACACAGGCCATTCGTTTGTCAGTCTTCTGTTTTAGCCACTAGTCTTCTGCCTTTCAAAGACTTCCCTTCAACATTAATTAGTGACAGAACACGTGACCTTCTATATTCTTTTGGGGTTTTTTTGCATTACCACCTCATTTCCCGTCTTTCCTGCTCACTCCCACTGTGACTTATTGTTTGAGCAATAATTTATATTGATTAATACAAGTTTTCTGCATGCAATATACAGCACAAGAAAATCAACCTTACACTGAGGCTTCACAATATAGTGTTAATAACCCTACTGGCTGGAAGTTAGCCAACTAGCTAATCATTACTGCATGAGCATAGGCACCTCACAGCACGCCACATCATTGAGGTAATAAACAATAGATTTGTTAATCTAGTATGAAAGCATTATCACTTCTCTTTGCTTTGCAACCACTTCAAAATCTTCTCTAAGCTTTTCTACAGACCTCTTACATCACAGTTCCATTTAGTCAGTTGTGTTTTACAAAACAAGAAACTCTGAAAAAAATGATGTAGGAATGAATGCTATTTTGCAGTATGACACGTTCATTCTTTTTGCTGGTTTTCTCTTCCAAGTGGAAAAGCAAAGAGTTACAAAACTGATGTTTGGGTTTTTTCTTCCTGATAAGGTACTTTTTTAACTTTTTTATTTAATGGAATGCTCTTTAATACAGTTCAATGAAACTAATAATTGAAAAGCAAAGTCTCCTTTTTAACTGTCTGATCATAATTCCAAAATGTATTTCCTAGTTACGTGCTAATCATTATTTAATATTTTTTTAGTAGATTGAAGTTGCTAGTTTGTCACCAGGCACCCTACATGACATTTTTTTGTACTTAACTGCAAAAATATCTGTTAGCAATAAATCAATTTCTCTTATCTCCATACCAAAAGGCGTGATAAAACTACCTTATTGTTTTCAGCTATGCTAAGGTAAGAACAATCCATCTGTACCTAGGAGGAAAAATCAGAGTGATCTGCATGATATATTTAACTTAAACCATATAATGATTTGATTAGCTTCTGATAGTAAAATTGGATGGGAGCGTATTTTATAGAATTTGCAAACCAGTTATCGATGACATTTTGCTAACTCTGTAGGAGAGGAGGAGTAATTAACACTTTTGCTGCAGAAAGCAACCTTCATTATACCTATGCTTTTTGTTACTAATAGCAGAGGGAAAAAAAAAATGAGGTCACTGAGAACTATTCTTCTGAAGAGGCTGCCTCTACTGCTTTACTCAGTCTAATTCAGTTTATTCCCAAAAGTGGTTTTTATCATGTTCAGTAAAAGAAAGTCACAGTTTAGCTTTGGATAAGAAGGTGCACTTATATTTATGTCTACTCATGAAATTCAGGACATGGTACATTAATGCCCTGGGGTGAGTTCTGTTCCCTGAGGTGCTTGGACTTTAAAGTGAGGGAAGCAGACTGGGAGCTGAGAGACCCGCCATCCACAGGAGCAGAAGTAGCAATTCTTTGGACACTGCTTGCAAGCCTTTCCACAGTAGTGCCATGATCTTGCCTTCTGCAGCTTCCTGCCAGGCCATCTGGGCTGCAGAGAGCACGCATCCCACACGCTGTGGCATCTCCTGCCTTGCCGGCTGTAAGTTGAAGTGATCCTGATGTGTTTCCCACATCGCTGGTCTCCCATGCAGTGTGGAAGCCGTGGCAGTGGATGTCTTTCTTTGGTTTTCCTGGGTTGGAATGTTGTTTCCACCTAACAAGTCTACACTTTTGCATTTTAGTTTCCTGGAAATTAAGTCCTTCAGAATCTGAATAAGTTTCATTGGCTTTTTTTGCTGAATGTCTTACCTACTCTTATATTCCAGATTTCTTCCAGCTTTCCAGGTCCTGTCTTCTCATTTATTGGGCTGTTTTCCTCAGCTCTTGAGCTCATAGATTTCCCAATTTTATGTAAATATGCTATTTTCTGCTTGTGTTCCTAACTTCAGACACACATTCTGCTTTTTTATTTCTCTCTCTTCACAATTAAGAACTTCGGTGTTGCTTTGTTTATGTGCTGTTTCCCACTCTTCTGCCGCACAAAAGTATTAAAATGAGCTGAGAATAAACATTAATATCAGCCCATTAATATCAGCCCATGATTAGCAACCATGATTACCTTTTGCTTTAGCACCTCTGGAACCTACCACCTAAAAGTGCTTCAGAGGCACTTTGGGCTTATCTCACTTCTGAAAAGTAAGGCTATAGCCTCCAGTGAAAAATTCAGGAGGAACCCAGACCACCTGGCTGCTGTGGGTTTTAGATGAAGCCTGAACTAAGTCACATGGAAGGAAAACAGTTTCTGAAAGGATGTACAGAGTCAATATCGGGATAAATATTTCAACCAGAAATCTGGCCTCATTGCAGGACTATGACCAATCATCTGAATTGCCCAGTTTCCAAACTTTGTCTTCAGGACTGGGGCTCCTCCAGTCTCTGTATTAACTACTAAAGCAAGACTATACCATATTTATCACACTCCCTTCGCCTGATAACCCGTAAATTCATAGTAGGGTGTTTTAGGAACTATAATGCTGCACTCTCGTTTTGTATTTAATGTCTTTGTTAGGACTACCTTTTT
Source organism: Pterocles orientalis (assembly GCA_011057875.1). Classification (NCBI taxonomy): domain Eukaryota; kingdom Metazoa; phylum Chordata; class Aves; order Pterocliformes; family Pteroclidae; genus Pterocles; species Pterocles orientalis. The sequence continues at coordinate 730,370 of WKFP01015041.1, forward strand.
TAACCTGGAATTATCTTCTTGTTCCAGGAGTAATGCTTTCAGTTGAATGATTTAGGGAGCAAATGACAATATGTGGGGAGTCAGAGTAGGAGAATACAGTCCTTTTATTAAGGGACTCTGTCTAGCAGGTGCTTGCTGAAGTGGATAAGTTGAATTTTACTCCAGACTTTTGAAAAAATAGATAACTGTACAGCAAGCTGTAAGACCAATATCTCAGAAGCAGATGAGCTTTGGATTGGTCATGCAGTAGGGCTTTGTATTTTCTGTCTTTCATCCTTGCATGTGGAAGGTGAAATTTTTATTTTGCCAAGGATGAGATAACCCTTGATTTGATACCTATCTTGTTTGATCATAGATGAATAGCTACCGAAATAACTGATTCTTAATGCAGATACAATCATTTAACACTGAAGGTGCTAACACTGTGTTAAGCTAAAAAGTGAGGGATTTAGATCTGTATAGAGCTCTAGGCAGTGCAGTGTTCTGAGACAACATTCAATTCACTTTGCTTATCCAACACAAATGCTATTAACAGTGAACTGCAGAGTCAGACCCTTTTCCTTGTTCTGACCAGGTCTCATCTTGAACTAGGGAAACGTTTTGTGGTGGAAAGCAGAATCAAAACTGTCATACTGCTCTGAGAAGATTTGGGTTCGATCAATAGGCATTTTCCAATGGAATCACTGTTTGCAGGGTTTTTTTAATAACATCTGAGAACTTTGTTTCGTCTATGAAAAAATGTCTTTCAATCTCCTAGAGGCAAAGAGATACTCAAAAAGGCTGGGTCATAGGAGCAGTTACCTTACAATCCTACCCTTCTATCTATGCACTCAGTCAATGGAACTGCAGAGGCAAAATCAGACCAGGCTTTTTAACAGTCTCTGCAAATAGAGAAGCCAGGTTGACTTTCAGATGCTTGGGGGAGTCTGCAAGTCTTGCAAGTAGAAAGTTATCTTTATACTTGAGCATGATGACAAGACTGAATCAATAAAAACTAAGCCATCATCCCCCTTCTGGGCTGTTTTTAGAGTCTGTTGTCAAAGTAGAGCAACTATTTTTCAGAGCAATTAAAAGTAAAATGGCAGCGTGCCACAGACTTTGTCCCACCAGCATGAATCTTACTGAGATCTCCTCAATAGGCCATTTTAAAAGGAATTATAAAATACAATGAGTCACAAAAAGGCCTACTTCAAACAGATTCCAATCACGATGAGGTGCCAATTTGTTACTGTAATTTAATTCCTCCAAGTAATTAGTTTTGCAAAGACAGGAGGGACAGAGTGTCAATCCTGGGGGCAAGCAGAGGTCTTTCTGGCAAAATACCAGCCATTCAGCTCTTTGGCAGGAATCCCCATGTTTCTTTAGAAGATACCCAGGACACGTAAAATTAGCACCTTGAAACTGAAAAGAAAAAAAACAGAAGAATACAAAACTATCACCAATTAAATAGTTTTAGAGCTACAATTTGCAGTTCCTTTTTTTTGCCCTCAGAATCTTTCAGACAGGTATTTAGAAACTCTTAAAGAGCCGGTGAGCTTCACTGCATTTGTTAGCATGCACATGGCTGTACCTGCCTACCTGACAGCACACTAAAGCGCATCTCCCACCACTCAGACACTGTTGCAAGAAGCTATGGGAATTGTGTTTGTTCCTTAATTCTAAATAAATTAAAAAAAAAAAAAACCCAAACAACACTGTTTTTGTTTGCAGGCCCAGACAAATCTTACTGGAGCTACACAGATGCAAAAAAACCCGCAATTTAAAAAAAAAAAAAAAAAAAGGGGGTTTGCTGAGGTGCTGCTGTATCTGATGAAGAATTTAGTTTACTGTAACATTAAATTCATGGTGTACCTGCTTCCTGGAGTGATCCCAGTATAATTTCAATGAAGTCACCAAACTTACACACGAATTTGAAACAGAGAACGTAGCAAAGCTTTGCTATTCCTAGGCTTGACATTAAAGCCCGTGTTTTCATGTAGTGCTTTTCAGCCCAAATAACTGGTTGTCTGAATGGCTTTATAGAAAGGTTTTTTATAAAACTTGACTCTATACAGTTTCTGCAGTCTCTAGATTCTATTAATAAACAGGCATAACTTCAAATGTTGTTTTCTTTTAAGCCTATTTCCAAAATGGCGGCAGCACTATCAAATGAGAAATCTTTCAGGCCAACATAGCATCTTCAGGGGCTAATTTGCTATTGTGATAGAGACTTGCATTTTTCAGGCAAAAAGTGGAAAATGAAGCTGAGAAATCAGATTGTACAATGAAATTTTTCTTTCTCTTGCCTCAGAATAGTAGAACCTTCTCAACAGCGGCAGTGTTATGGAAGAATACCTGTGATGTGAATCTAGAGTTGCGTGGCACACTGGATTTTGCCAGGCCAGCCAGGATTTTTTGATGTAGTCGTTGTTCTGACTGCAATAATCCTGCTATTAACAATAGCAGGAAATAGTATTATTTTCTTAGATGTCATTATTGTTTCATCCAGTCTTTGTGCCTGTACATTATTATTTTTTCTGTCTTTTTTTCTGCATCCACAGTGTTTGTGTCTTTACTCTGAGGTTTTATAGAGTGGCTAGTACAATGAAGTTGAGATTTCTTGTCTGTAGCTTCACTACAATTGACAAATGAATGTGGATAAATAATAGGGTCCCTCAGTTCAAGAGGAACAGGGAACTGCTGGAAAGAGTCCAGCACAGAGCCACAAAGATGATTAAGGGAATGGAGCATCTCCCTTACGAGGAAAGGCTGAGGGAGCTGGGTCTCTTTAGCTTGGAAAAGAGGAGACTGAGGGGTGACCTTATTAACGTTTATAAATATGTGAAGGGTGAGAGTCAGGAGGATGGAGCCAGGCTCTTCTCTGTG
>WKFP01015041.1:743670-789652 GCA_011057875.1 Pterocles orientalis
AGCATAATTGTGTATCACCTATTCTCTCCCTCCTTCGGGGCCACTGGCTGGGATTGGGCTAGGCCTTTGGTCATCAGGTGGGGAGGGGCATTATCACTGTGTATCACATTGCATCTTTGTATATAGTATTATTTCTAAGATTATTGTAGTTTAGTAATTAAATTGTCCTTATCTCAACCCACGAGTCCTCTTTGCCATTTACCTCTTTAATTCTCTCCCCTATCATTGGGTGGGGGCCGGGACTGTGTGAGCGGGTGTGTGTGGTTTGGCCCCCAGCTAAGGGCCAACCCATCACAAGGAGTCAGGGCTCCACTGTGCTCCAACTGGCAGCAAGGTGGTAAAATTGCAAGCATTTGCATTCCCGCGTGAAGACAAGAAGAGTCCTCCCACAGAAGCACCTTTTCATGTCCCCCAGATCTGTCACCTGACGCGCCATACAGAATAGATTCCCTGAACGCAAGGGTCTGGTGTCCTTCGGGTGTTTCTTTATCGCTGTTCTGCTCTGGTGAGGGACAGTCCTACAGCATTGCCTTGGCACCGAGAACTGCTGTCAAGAATTTTTTAGGAAACAACAGAAGTTAAATGAGTTTTTTTTCCTCGTGTTATGTACAATCGCATTGGGTGAAGGGAATGTCAGTTATTTTTACATGGATCCTCAACCATACGTGAAACTGTTTTAATGGTGTGGAGGGCAGAGACAGATGCAAGATACTGTGGGAAGTCACTTTTATTTGTCTGCCTTTAAATAACCACACATAAAATACTGCAGACAAAAGTTTGCTACATCTGGTATTTGTGCCAGTCTCCTCCATGCGTTTTTGCCTCTGACTTTGAGGGATAGTAGGAATGAGGAAAAGAACTGCTCGTATTCAAGCTGTAGGAAATTATTCTATCTGCTCTGTGTGGAGGGAGAGATTAACTTTCAGCACTTACTGAAGCAGAAGCCACTTTGGGGTCTCTGTCCATGTATAACAGGATTGTTTATTTAAGATGGAGGACTCTGGATGCCAGACTTTGGTAGGTATGAGCTGCATTATTCTCTGTGATGGTAGGCAAAGCATTGTGGATACTTTTGGCATTTGTGAATAATAAATTTAATGCATTTTAACATATTGGTAGAAACCAGGAAAATAATATTCTTATTTTCCTATTCTAGATGCATCCCGAGTCTATTACTTGCCCCCTACTAAGAGAGAAAAAAAAAATTAAATTGTAACAGGTGTCTTGATAAGAGCATTAGATGAACAGTACTGCCGCTGACCCAGAACTCCACACAGATATTCTCTGTGCAGTTGTTAACTGTTTATTTATACTTATATACACACACACTTGTAAATATTGGTTCTTAAATCAGAATGAAAAATAACTATTTTCTTATTAGTGACACTAGGCTCAAATTATAATCATTGCAAGTAGTAATATCTTCAAAAAAACAGTCCTATACCTACGAGCAGATATAGATTTTGCATTTCCATTACAATACTTTAATCTATGACCTTTGTCCTTTTATTGCAATACTATTGAAATTAGGTTGTTGGAATGAAGATGTGGCTACTAATTTATTCATTGCTTTTTCTTTTTTTTTTTTAACCTAAGGGTAGTAGAAAGGTCTGAAAATGATTTTAAATCAGACACTTTTTTTATCTGTGACAATGCTTTCACCATTAATACAGGGCTTTGTTGAGTCTAGCAAGGGGTCCAACTTTGTCCTCAGGTTAATATACATGCACACAAAAAATCAGAAGTTGGACCTCATAAATGTGATTAGCCAGTAACTACAGGTATGCCTTATCAATTTCTAAAAACAATCTTAAAACTAACGTATTGAAAACTATACATATATATAGATATGTGTATATATATATAAATATATATATATGTGCAATGCTATGTTACTACTAACATTTCCATTCCTACAAGGCCTCCAGTGTTTTTTTGGTACAAGAAGAAACACAAATTATGACATTTTCACTTTGTATTTCATAGAATCATGGAATCATTAAGGTTGGAAAAAGACCTCAAGGATCATATCAGCATGCTAAGCTAAATTAGCTAGTCCCAAATCTAGTTTCACACAGAAGTAAATCTAGAATAATTCCAATGCAGTCAACAATGCTGCACACATCACTGGGGGAAATCTACCAAATCATGTTTCTGCTACTTGCATCTGTAATATGTGGGGACAGAGGGAATGAAATGGGAAAAAAACAGAGCACCTCCCTGTCTCACTACACACGCAGTACAGCCACAGTCCCTGCCCAAAGTTGTGTTGCCATAGCATACACTATTTCCACATTTTTTGCATTTTGCATGTCAGATGCTGATGTTCTAACAGCTAATGCCATGGCATAGACATAGTCTTCTTAATCGTCTATTTTCTTCTTAAAAATTGGAATGGATATATTTCCAGTGTACTAAGAATATGCCATAACATACACAATCTGCAATGTGCCTTCATTAAAGGCACTTGAGAGAATTTTACTTTGTCCATTTCAACTTTATTTAACAACAGTCACCATGCACATTATCTCAGATTACGCATTTAATTTCCTGAAGTGCTACTATTAAAACATAGCCATGCTTAATGTTGACATCTAAATGGTACCATTTACGCTTTGCTGTGAACACCTCATTAAAGCAAATGGAGCAGGTAAGGAGGTACAGCATCTGCCTTTGTGGAGGGAAATGGGGAATTACATGCCTTTGTTTGTCTGGGAATAGTGAAGCACAATTTTCAGCCTATGTAAATTGATGTAGGTCCATAGATTTCATCAGAGCTTCTTTGATTTGTATATACGAGTTTCCTGTGAGTCTCAGAAAACATAGTATTCTCCACCTCCACAAAGTCACTCAGGAGATGCCTCCAGAGCACTGTTTATAGGTTGGACACTGGTATATTTTAAAAAAAGGTCTACTTATAGTCACCATTCCAGTAGCAAAGATCAACCTTTTTTTTTCCTTTCCTCATCTGAATATAAAATTTATTACAGTGAGGAAAAGGTACTTCTTCCAATTAAAAAAAAAAAGGGAGTGGGACACAGAATCACAGAATCACAGAATGTTAGAGATTGGAAGGGACCTCGAAAGATCATCTAGTCCAATCCCCCTGCCGGAGCAGGAACACCTAGATCAGATCACACAGGAACGCATCCAGGCGGGCTTTGAATGTTTCCAGAGAAGGAGACTCCACAACCTCTCGGGGAAGCCTGAACAGAGACAGATTTTCCCTGACTTGCCAAAATTTCTCTCTTTGAATAAGCTCAAGCACAGAATATTTTGGAAGCCCTAAAAATGTACGAAACCCCCAGGTTATTCTGCATTTATACTCTATTATTGCCTTCAGTGAACATAGATGCACATAGCAGAACTACTCCAGATTTTTAAAATACATGTGTTTTTAAGTACTGTAGAAGAACAAAAAGACCAACACCAGCATCTGTTAAAGTAAATAGATCAAAAGATACTGCTAAACCAGCCTAAACTCAGTTTCCTTCACTGTAGCATCTGCAATAGAATCAATGGACTACAGAGTTTTCCTCCCTTTTTGCTGCAGTAAACCACGGCAGTGATAGATTAAACACACTATTTTATCTTAAACATAATTTATCCATAGAGCTGTTGTCAGTAGGTTGCATCACTTCCTAAAATCTGCTTTAGTATCTTACCACCTTATAAATTGCCTTACGTCTCCTCAGCTCTCACACCACCATGTGACCACCTTGCCAACAAAGAACAGGGTAATACACCATTTGTGTTTGAAAAATCGTTTGAAAACTTGGGATAAAAATTGCCATATACATGCAAAATATTATTATTATTAATTTCCTTTATGTCAATGTCAGCTGCAACATATCTGTTTCAGAAATCTCTTAAACCGTTTTGTCCCAAAATATGGAACCAGGATTAAACACAGACAATACCGTTTCTACTCGGCTTGAGTCTTGGAGTTAATGCATACTGTAGCAGTTATTGCTTTTACTGACTGCATATGTTCATTGTAAGATGAACAGTTAAACCGACTGAATACACAAGAACTTTAATAGCAAAGGAATGGCTATATTAACTTCAAAAAGCTTACAATAATGCAATGTGAAATTGTACATTTTGTGAGACTTTCAGGTTCATTGTTTCCACGTAATTTGTGCACAAAAAGTCTTAGAAACTTTTCTGAAGCCAATCAATAAACAAATGCGTCCTCCTACTCCAACTCATTCTTCCAATCAATTACCTAAATGGATTATCCTCATTTTTTTCCCCTCCAAAAGTCAACAGCAGAAGAGGTTTAAATAAGTGAAAGTAAAAGCTATTAATACTGTTTTGCAACTTTATTGATAGCGCTGGTGGCAAAGCCATCTCCTGTCACTTGCTGGCACCGATGGATGCGGAAAGTCCCCATCTCCTCACCCGGTGGCAGGGGAACCCAGTGGTCAGTGAAGCCGAGTTTCCACAGTAACACCCAGTTATGTTTCCCAGGCAAAAAGGATACTCAAAATCAGGTGGCAATTGGTGAGCAGAGAGTAGTTTGGGGACACTAAAATCTATTTTTCCATTTTGCTGAAGCAGGAGCTGTGCTTGCAGCAGGCGCAGGTGAAGGTGCTGCATGGAGGGATGCCAGGGAAGAGGGACTGCAGCCTGGCGAGGGGACACAGCTGCCTCACCCAGCTCACAGCTACATGTGGCTTCTTCAACCTCCCCACTTGGCTTAGCAGGGTGACAAAAAAAAAACATTGTATGCTTTTATTTACAGTTATTTTCTTCTTTTGCTAATTTCATAGTTACCAATCCTACATTTCTATTTTTAATACTACCTCAGACATATTATGTGCCAACTTTTGGGAAATCTATGGGTTTTTAGCTGCTGCATTAACAGCAGAGGACCAAACCTTGCTATCTGCATTCAGTTCTCAATTCAAAAAACACACTACTGCAGGCAAATGAAGATTTGTCCAAGATAAAATTCAGTTTCAAATTAACTTCATCACAAAAAAAGACTCTTTCTGAAACAGCGGGCTGACTCTGTCTTTCAATGATTCAGTGCATCTAGGACAGAGGAAGTATTTGTCAGAATAATGGTGATCTGTTTACATACAAAATGCACATTGTGTTTGTGGTAGCAGTCTCCTGGACTTCTGAAAACCCTATCTGAAACTGTCCTGTTAACATGGGCAGAGGCTACCTGTGCTCACTGAGATGGTCTGAGCTCAGGCTGCCTTTGAGAATTATCCTTCTCAACTCCTTACACTGTTCAGAATGTGTTGCTGCTACAAGTAGGAACCTCAAAATAGGCAGCAGATGTAGAGCGGAGGAGTGCTGCTGTTCCTCTATTGTTTTATAGCCAAACAGCCAGAGCTGAACTAGCACACAAACAGAATTCACAGGGATGCCTTAAGACTTGAGGATGCAGTTGCAAGGCACACACCTATTGCAGTGCCTAGGCAGCAGAGGAAGACATTATACCCTGACCCTTTTTGAACCTTGTCCACTCACTTTAGATAGGTCCTCTGCACTGTTCAATGCTGACATTATATGATCCAGTAACCTAAGATAGCTGAAAATCTCCCATGAATTTGTAGTGCCTCCGCCCAGCAGTCAGCCTGGCATCACAGCAGGATTTGCATGGATGAAAGTTCCACTTCTCATGAAGAGAATTATTTATTGCTTTGTAGACACCGGTAACAAAGCCTGACAATTCTTTGGACAACAGCAGCAGTGTGAGTTGAGCTGATACCCCAGGAACATTTCATCACAAAGGTCTACCAAGTCATACTGCCACATTTAAAAGAATTTTTTGGAGAATGAAAGGCTTAAAAGACAGGATACATCATAAGCCCAGCCCAAGTGATGATGTGGGATGCTCCTAGATGGCAATGCTCTTACTGCTTTCAGTACAGTCATGTTAGTTGGCAAGGCAAACAAGGAGGAGAAAAAGGAGTCTAAGTTTTCTGAGAAGGGTTCAAGAGTTTTTTGCTCATTTACTGGTGCTGGTCCATCAAACATTTGAGAAACAAGCCCGGAATTGCTAGAATTACTCTTGAACCATCCTGTTTGTCCTTTCCTGCCTTCCCTCAAAATGTTTTGTCCAGCTTTAAACCAAACAGGCAGCCATCTTCACTCCTACTTCAGCAAGGTCAAAATGATTGAATACACCTTGAAGACAAGGAAAAGGAAAGGCAGCCAAAGGAGCTAAAAGCAGCATACACTGCAGCAATGAGGATTTTTTCCTCTACTCTCAGGACTGTCTGAAGCAGTTTCCCAAAGGTATGTGTGAATTGGACTTTTACCATTACAATCACAGTTATCTCAGCATAGTCAAACATCCATGTTACTTTTCAGAGGTACTGCATAGGGTACTTTGCAACATAACAATGTTCCTGCTTGAAGGAGAGAGATTCATGTAACACCAGCAAGGGAATGGAGAGAAAAATATGTAATCTTGGGTCTAATCTAACTATGCTTAATACCTGCCCTTATCCTGCTTTCCAAAAGTGATAACACCTGTTTCTGTTTGTTTTCTCTTGCTGGGCTAAAGGTTTCACTTAAAGGTTGTATTTAAGGTAGTGATTCAGTTTTGGTTTTCTTAAAGCTTGCCTTGCGTGTTTTCCCTGTCTTTCAAACTTTGTTGCAGATCAGGTGCCACACAGCAGTTCCGCTTAGCTTCTTCCCTGTTGTCTTCTCCTAGTCTGACAGCAGTTGGTCCAACTTCATCGTACTCTTTTCCTTACTGATCTCAACATAAGCCCAAGTTGCACATAAAAAGGAAAAAAAAAAAAAAAGAAAAGGAAAAAAGAGCTACATTTCTACCTGGACTTGTGCAAAGCCTTTGACACAGTCCCACATGACATCCTTGTCTCTAAATTGGAGGGACATGGATTTGATGGAAGGACCACTCGCTGGATAAGGAATCGGCTGGATGGCGCACTCAAAGAGTTGTGGTCAATGACTCAATGTCCAAGTGGAGACCGGTGACAAGTGGTGTTCCACAGGGGTTGGTACTGGGACCAGTGTTGTTTAACATCTTTGTTGGAGACATGGACAGTGGGATTGAGTGCACCCTCAGCAAGTTTACCAATGACACCAAGCTATGTGGTGTGGTGGACACACTGGAGGGAAGAGATGCCATCCAGAGGGACCTTGACAGGCTGTGAGAGACTGAGCTGTGAGACATTTGTCTCGAAGATTGCCTGGAAACTGAATTGTGCCCATGACTGTCATAGCATGGTGAAGCCAGTCTGGTGTGGTGTGAAGACCGCCACCACATGCTGGGACATGCGCAGTGCACCACAAGGTAGCATGCAGCAAGCGCGTGTACCCCACAAGCATGCTTGAGAGGGGGTGCTGGATGTGTGGGACGTGTAGGACATGTTGGACACGCCTCTGCCATGGAAACCCTCGGCCCAGTGGACTTTCTCCGGACCAGCTATAAAAGTCTGCAGGAAAGTACCCTCAAATGGCTTGTGTTTTGTGGGTGCGTGTGTTTTGTTGCAGGTGTGTTTTCTGGCGTGTGGTGAGGCACGTGAGTGGAGGTGTGAGTGCATGAGTATGCGCAAAGGCGTGTGTTCACCATCCAAGGCCTGCAGATAGATGGAGCGTTGTGGGAACTTAGGTGGTAACTGTTTCTTGCTTCTCTCTCCCGACTTCTTGCTTAATTTCTACACTTTATTCTACTCGCTCACGTTTCATTGTTAAGTTGGTTCAGGTGTATGGTATCTGACCTTGTTTGGTCTTAATCTCACTCCTGGGATCGCATCGAAACCTCCTTGACTTTTGATTGGGACACAGACTTGAGAGGTGGGCCAATGGAAACCTTATGAAATTTAACAAGGCCAAGTGCAAGGTCCTGCACATGGGTCGAGGCAATCCCAAGCACAAATACAGGCTGGGTGGAGAGTGGATAGAGAGCAGCTCTGAGGAGAAGGACTTGGGGGTATTGGTAGATGAGAAGCTGAACATGAGCCAGCAGTGTGCACTTGCAGCCCAGAAAGCCAACCGTGTCCTGGGCTGCATCAAGAGAAGCATTAGCAGCAGGTCAAGGGAGGTGATTCTTCCCCTCTGCTCTACTCTCGTGAGACCCCACCTGGAGTACTGTGTTCAGATGTGGGGCCCCCAACATAAAAAAGACCTGGACCTGCTGGAGAGAGTCCAGAGGAGAGCCACAAAATTGGTCAGAGGGCTGGAGCACCTCCCCTATGAGGACAAGCTGAGAGAGTTGGGGTTGTTCAGTCTGGAGAAAAGAAGGCTCCAAGGAGACCTAATAGCAGCCTGAAGGGGGCTACAGGAGAGATGGGGAGGCACTCTTTATCAGCGAGTGTAGTGAGAGACAAGGGGTAATGGGTATAAGCTGAAAGAGGGGAGATTTAGACTAGACATTAGGAAGAAATTTTTCACTATGAGGGTGGTGAGACACTGGAACAGGTTGCCCAAAGAAGCTGTGGATGCTCCATCCCTGGAGGTGTTCAAGGCCAGGCTGGATGAGGCTTTGGGCAACCTGGGCTAGTGGAGGGTGTCCCTGCCCATGTCAGGGGGATTGGAACTAGATGATCTTTAAGGTCGTTTCCAGACCTAACCATTCTATGATTCTATGATGCTACGATGCTGCTACAGTGTTCAGTTCAAAGTTACTCTGGTGGTCCTGAGTCTCTCAAATTTCCACTCCTTTTGTTCTTTTCCAGCATTGTGCTTAAGGCCTGATTATGAGTGCTCACAGATCCAGTGATTTTCATCTAGCACACTGTCAGGTTAAATCACTGGCAATGTCCTCTCACCAGGAGTTTGCAGTTCAAGGACTGTCTTTGGATCAGGCTTCGCATGATTCAAATAAAAAATTCACATGCAAGTGTTTGGTACTATACTGACAAGGTGCTATTGCTGCCTGCATTTAGGGACCTTTTTCATGAGTGTGAAGGACTTGCTGCCAAAGATAGAATCACATTGTAAAATACCGCAAACAGGGTGTTCTCCCAGAGCTATGGTGTGCGTCCACAGAACCCCATGGTGCCATCTTTCTTTGTTCCTCATCAATCCTGCACAACAGACAGTCCTTCACTGGGGTCTCAGTCTGTGCCTGATCAACTCCCCCTGAGAACAGCCACAGAGTCAAGGAATAACTTAGGCTGAAAGGGAGCTCTGAAGGACACCCAACTGGACCCTACTCTAGAAGCATGTTCTACCAGATCAGGTTGCTCATGGTCTTTCCTATCTGAGTTTTTAATGTTTCTAAGGATAGCAGTTCCACTTTCCCAGACAACCTGCTGAAATATATAACCACCCTCATGATAAAAAAGATGCAAAAACCACCCCTGTGTCTAATAGGGCTGCCCAAAGTTCCAGCCTGTGTCTGCTGCCTGCTGTGTTATCACTGTGCACTTCGAGAGAGAGGATGGCTACATCTTCTCTACACTCTCCCATGAGGCAGTTGTAGACAGCAGTAAGATCCCTCCAAAGCCTTTTCATCTTAAGACTGAACAAACCTAGTTCTCAGTGTCTCCTCATATATTACCTGCTCCAGCCCACTGACCATCTCGTTGGCCTGCACTGGACTCAGTCCAGTTTGCCACCTCCATCCACATCTGAATGTTGAGAGCATAAAATCTCTGAAAAGCAGATAAGTTCTTTTCCTTTGCTGCACTTTCACAGTCTCTAGAGGTGTTGGAAGAAGCTGCACCTGATCTACTGCAGCAACACACTATAGATCTTTTGCACCTGATAAACTGCATTTTGCTGATTGGGAGGGTGGCAACCAATGTACAAAAACAGACAAAACATCTTTTCATTACAAATGTGAAGTACTGTCTAAGCATTGGGGACAAAGTACAGTGCAGACTATTTTGTCCTACAGTAGATAAAGGTAGGAAGAGGTAGCCTAATTATTTCCTTTGGTAATTTTTTCCTCAGTTTCACTTAGTAGCAGAGGTGCTGAAACTACTGCTTGGGGACTTAAAATTGATCTTATAATGGGATCTGATTGGTGGAAGCACCTTGAAAATCATTAAAGAATTGTACAATTTGTTAAAGAATTAAAAACAATCTTATTGAGAACAGGCTCCGTTTTAACTCTGTAACTAGTATGTAATTCTTCTGAAAAGGGTATTAATTAATGTTAATGGGAGTTTTAATTTCATTTTGTGCCATATAGATACTTGAGTAATAGGACCTTGACTGAACAATTGAGTAACTCATTACTACCAGTGTGCACTGGATCCATGCTGATTGCCTACCTGCCAAAAAATAAAAAAATCGTTCACCTTGTTTAGCTATTTTTCTAGTTCTGTTTTCTGGGTGCTTATGGGGAAGCAATAATCCTTTGCAATTACTGGAGAGTAAACACAGGTATTTTAATTTGACTTTTGTAAATGTTGAAAAAAATTGTTTCATTAGTGTAGCTCTAGTGGATTAAATGGAATAACTACAAAAAGGAATTTTCACCTTTCTTGTAAAAGGGCAAATTCTTTGTAGATTTGCTTCTCCCCTCGTTTTCTTTTGACTAGTAAATCAGCAAAGGTCTGTGTTTCAAATGGACACAGTAGGCAGTTGTTCTGGAAATACTAATTTATAATGCATTTTCCTGAGGGCAAAAAACATTTGTGGAAAATGCAGAGAACCAAGTTAGGTAAGCAAGATGGGCTGCCTCTCCTATGCATACAGAGCCCTGTGTAAACACGAACAAAGGTGACACAGAAAAGATATGTACCATTTTCGCAAATTCTAACTTAAGTTGTACAAACATAAGCATAATAATATTTTCCATTCCCCTTGACATAATTTTTGGTTTATTTGTTTTCTGATGTGTCCTACATTGTTGCCTTTCATCTTTCAGCGGTGTGAATTGTCAGTAGTTTCCTTAGCTGCAGTCGCACTCCTCAGAAATATAGGAAAATCCTTCATTGCATAGAGGGTCATTATGTAATAGACAACGAGGGTGGAGGGGTGTCTCTGCATCAACTGGTGGCATAATCCCTAAGGGAAAACAGACTTTAGTTGAACAATCAGAAAACTGGCTTGCTTTATGGTGTTTACACTGCTACTCGCTAATGGATCACCATAAAGGAAGCAAAAGGACTCTTACACTATTGAGTATGCTATCATGGGAGTCTTCTGAGTGCGCCTTTTTTATTTGCTGCAGTCAGGTTAATGAGCTCACCAGCCCACTTGATGTCGAGGACTTTGTAACAAAGCAATCTCTCATTAAATGCTGCCTGGCACCACTCTCTTGAAGCAAAGGGACATTCAGATTATTGAATGCCTTTGTATTCCTCATTCCTACCAGGCTATGGCGTCCAGCAGTGGCATCAGTCCTGCACACTTACTGGCAGCCATCCAGTCATGAGCCTGCCCTCTTCAAACTGCATGGGCATTTGCCAATCTAAGCAGAACTAGTAGGCAAACAAGCATGGCACACGACTGCTTTGGCCGGTAGCCAGATGTGCAGCTGAACCATCTCACTTCCCTGCTACTGCACGGAGAAGCACATACTTTCCCCATTCTCTCCCATTCAGTTGATTTACATGGAGAAGTTTTGTTGCAATACAAAGGAATGTGTATTTATCTGCATTCTCTTTCTGCTTTAACACTTTTTTTAGCCTCAGTAGGGCAGGTTATGAATTCATCTGTGGCTTTATTTAAATACCTTCTGGCTGACAGTTTCTTCAATGAAGTGACCCCAGAGTGTTATCAGCTAGCTAGCAGGTGTGTCTCTTTATTCAGAACCTTGCAGGCAGTGGTGCATCCTGGGTAAAGAGCAATCTATGCATGATCCAGCTCTTCCCTACATTACTCAGGAGATTTAATGGTTCACTGTCATGAAAGCGCTTACAAAGATTTTGCTTTTTTTTCTAAGTTGACTTTCCACTGGGCTTTGTGCCCCAAGATATTTTGACACAAACACACAAAATGACAAAGAAGGAATTTTTATGAAAGGCTTTGTCTCATTAAAAAAAAAATCAGCTTTAGATAGGCTATTGTTTTTAGTTGTAAGATGCTAAACAGATATTTAACAACAATGTGGCTTCTCTGTCTATAGTTCCATTAGTAAACAGCCTTGTAAAGCACCGTGTTTGCTGATGTCCCTGTGTATGTCTGTGCTCACGCAAGCACACCCTGCTCCTATTCGGCCAGCCTCTAATGTTGAAGAAATCCTCAAAGTCTGGTTACTAGAGTGGCAAGAGCAAATCACACTAAATATAAATAAACAAATATCTTAAAGAATAAAGTCAAGGAGAAGATTACAGACAGCAGAAGGGAATACCCTTGTCCTTACAAATGTTGTCACACAGTGTTTTAGGACACCCTTTCTTGGACGTTTTCTTTATAGGGCTACTGCTTTGCCTGCTGTGTCAGGGAGGGACAGGGAAAACATGGAGCCCAACAGTATTTCCAAGGGTCTTGCACATGAGTTCAGGGTGGTCTGGAGAATTGTTCCCTTGGTCGCTTCCCCTCTCTTCCCTAGATAAATACCAAGTTTGATCATACCAGCAAACACTTGACCAGCATTCACTCACACTATAAGAAATTTTTTATTACTTCCAGCATTGGACTGAGAGGAGGTCCTACACAGGTGATGTTTGCATGCTCAGAAATAAAAGTGATAGACTCACCTTTCCTTTCTTGGGAAAGGATTCAGAAAAAGTAAAGTTCCTCATCTGTCTGTCAGTAAAAAGACATAAAATGACAATAAAGGTGACGGGAATGAATTTCATCCTGACCTGAAGTCAGATGGAATTTTGCTGGACCACGGTCCAACTTCAGGTTTGCTCCTGCTTCCATTGAAATTAGCAAGTGAGCTCTTGTTGACTTAGAGAGCAGGCCTGTGATTTACAGATTTGGCTAATCCACTCATATTTTCAATATGAGATTTTGAAAAGGTCACGGAATGCAGAGTCAAGACTGCTGGCCCCAGAAGGGGTTTGGCTTGAGATCAGGTAAAGATAATAAAAACAGTTGTCTGGCTTTTCAGTATTCAGTACATATCAGCTGTATTGACTAATAAGACAAGATGATGCTGGGCTTCGGAATGTAGGAAGGTTTTATTTATTTTCAGCTCTCTTTAGTCTGGCTTTACCAAACAGGTGATTTTTTTTAATAGAAGATGACTAACTTGATTTAGCACCAAAAACTCCAATTATGTGTGCTTTATTTCACAGAATATTTATGTCACAGAAGACATAAATTTGAAAACCAGCAATATTTAAAATTTAATAGAATTTAATGACAGTGGAAGAAGGTAAACATTATTGAAAAATAAATTTATTACTGAAAAATTCAGCAAGTTACAAGGGTCTGACATGGAAAAAATAATAAATTTATTTTAAAACAGAATTCAGCTTTTAAAATGCAATAATTTTCACCCTGTTGTGTTTTTTTCCTATGGCAATAGTTCTCCAGTAGTTCTTCTGGAAGCTGGACAAATTTCTAACAAGTTTCTGGGCAAAATTAAACTCAATTTTTCAGCTGGTAGTTTTTTCTGCAACAAATTAAATTCATCAGATTATATTTTCATTTATTTTGTCTCTTCTAGACTGTTTTTTGCATTCCACTCAATCTGGGTCAAATACTACTTGGTCCACTCTGCAGAGAAAATAGATTAGATTTATCTCATTCTGCCATTTTCCTTCCTCTTCTCCCCTCCTAAGTCAGAGCATCAGCACTGCCCATTCAAAAAGACCAAATATTAATCATAGCAGAAATATTGCAATAAACAGCTGCAGCTTGGTTTTGGACCACATGCACCCAGATATGCAAAAAATACTTAAGAATACAACCCTCACCATCCCTAGACCAGGCTGAGTTTTACATTCAGGATAATTTACAGACCAGTTTCTGCAGAGAACAAATATTTTCAAATCCCTTATATCAATAACTCTACATACATTTTGCAATTCATTCGCACTCCCATTTCTAAAGGAAAAATGCACATTTTGAGACCAGCATGAGTTATGATAGTCTTCTGCTCTAACCCCTCGCACTACACGGGCCATAACATTCCTCTTTGAGACACCCACTGCACCGCAATCAGTACTGCAGCCGGGAGAGAAAACCTGCTGGTCCCCTCTTCCCCGCCTTCAAGGAACTGTCTGGTTTCTATTTCTAGTGCCATTAACTTTTGTGAAAAACAAGTACTTTCATCTTTTCTGTTGCCAAGCAGTTTCAGCTCCCTGTTCCAATCAACAAGGACAGGGACGGTTGCAGCTTCATCCTGCGTGATGCTGAGTGTGGGTTTGTGCTCAGAAGGAGAGTGCTGAAGAGCTGAGCAAGGCTCATGGGCTGTGTGAGCCTCTCCTCTTGCCTGCTCATTTCCCCTGGGAATGTAACCTAGGGACAGCAAAAGCACAACAAGCAACAGGAATTCGCCATGATGGCTGCCTGCAGATAGAGTCTGCAGAGGACATGCCTTTCTCCACCTGGACTGGTTGTTATTTCTCATGTTTACAAGTTTATTTTCCTCTCTTTTTTTCCAAAAGATCTGCCATGGTGTCCATAACTTCATAAAATTTGCAGAATGCACATTTTTATCCACACAGTTTCAATACTTTGTTTTGCACCTTTTTAAGGCTCCTGTTGTTTACAGACCAGGCAGATTATGTTTTTCTTTCATCAGCTATCTTAGAGGGTTAATTAAGAAACAGAATGGCAAAATCAGAATCAAGGAAAAACAGAAAGTGTGCTTATTAGCAGTGTTTTTGTTTGCTTTTCTAATTGCTTCCTTCAAATACTTTGTCTCCACCATTACAATCAACAAGAGCCCTGATGCAACTCTGACTCCAGTGCATGGTGTGTTTAACTCAGGGGGGCACCCGGGACCCTGGCACATGGGGGTTTGTGCAGGTAGGGATGATACTGAGTTAAGCAAACATGCCACATCAGCATAACGCCAGGCCCGCATGTCTCGTACAGCAACGCCGACCTTTTCTCCTCCCTCCATCCCTCACTCCTGTCTGATCACATTTTAACAGCTAGAGAAGTGATGAACGACAAATTAAATATCCATCCTGGGACAATCCTGGATGCAGCCATGTATACCATTCACAATTTTTGGTTATTTGGGGTCAAGCTCCAAACACTAGGAAGAAGAATTTGAGGCACAATATTAGTAGGGTTGAAAAAAAAAAAAAAAAAGAAATAGAAAAAAAACACACCCAGCCTATCTTGTCTGATGACGATCAGAAAATTGGCTGGCTAAATTCTCCAAAAGCAGCCTTCAATTTTTTATCTAGCTATTTATAGAAAACTGCAGAAACAGCTGAGCTGAGTGAAGTGGTGTCACTTTTGCCGGGGGGATGGCTTGCTCCTCGCTGTGCGCCACGGAGCCTGCAGGAGGATGGGGCCACAGCCCCACGGTGTGAGGAGCCATGAACACAAACACGGGCATTTTTCAGCTCCACTGATCAATACAGCATCGATGGCACTCGGCTGACCTTCAACCCCTCTGGAATAGCAATGGGCCGGCATTGCATCTTGCAGTCTGTGAGGGCTGCTGCATGTTAGCTACTAATTTTACAATCGATCAAAAGTCATCTTTGTCAATAAAGCTCACGATTTCAAGCGACGGCAAGCAATTTTTGAAAGGTTGGGGCTGGGCTTTTATTTGTGCAACCTCTGTTTTCAAGCAGTGGCGCGGTCCCTTATACCAGTAGAAGCAAAATTTAAGATTTTTTTTTCTTCCCCCCCCCCCCCCCCATGTATTTTTAGTAAGCCTTTGGGCATTTTCCCTGTCCCTACAAGAATATGGTTGCGTGGCAACGTCCCCAGTTGTCATGGAGACTCGGTGTGTAAGCAGCTGCCGCAATCAGCATTAACTCAGGGCTAGCAGGTTTGTCATTCCAATGCATGGGGAGGGGGAGACAAATAGGACAGCAGCGCATTGCCGTAAAAGGGAAGTCACCTAGATAATGTCACTCACAAACATATGTTCCACAATTATTCTTTCCACTGTTTTATTGCCGCAATTATAGCGAAACTAAGATTACAAAATTATATGGTTTTAATTTGCCTCCATCGACTATGTTTCACTTCCATCAAAATTAAGTCTAAACCCATTTAAGTAGCAAACTGTTGGCTTTGCAGGGACGGGGGATTTTGGATTACCAGTGGGTATTTCAAAGACTAGGTAAAAATAATACCTCTAGCAGTCTTAATGTCTAGCCAAAACGAGGCACAGTCACAGGCACCGGACTTTTATCTGCCTTTTTCTTTTGTGCTGCATCAAAACCCATGGCATAGCCACAGCCAGCAACATTGACCAGGACCATCCTCCTCCTCTCTCTCTCTCCGGCAACCATCCCCTCCAAAAAAAAAATTGGAAATTTTATATTCAGCTATCCAAAAGTTTTGCACTGGGCTCAGCTGACCGGGTGCTGCAGCAGCCTCCAACACATCGCTGTGCATTCGCCCCATTTGAAGACCCCTGCAATAAACAGGCGCAATGGGGTTGACTTCAAAATGAAGTAACGCAGCATTAACCCTGAATTTCCTTAGATCAGCAGTCTTCAGACAATCCTTTAGTGTTATTCAAACATATTTTATTATCTCCATTTTAGAAGAAATTTCATTTTTCTCTGTTGCTGCCTGGCGGCTCCTGATCGTATTAAAAACAAAAAGTAAAAGATGTTAGGAAACGTATGGCAGGTGATGAAATGCACCTCCACAGCTATTCTGCAAAAACGTGCAGTTAGTGGTAGTAAGGGACTTTGGTTTGGAATTTTTAGTGTATAGGTGGAAGCATTTAATCAGTGTTAAATACACACATTTGCACAGCTGTGCTTGTTCAGTTGTGTAAGTGAGAATCTACTCTTGATTTCAAATATTAGACCACGGAGTGACGCTGACTCCCTCAGAAACAATTTCATGTGGTGGGAAAAAGCAGTGTAAATGAGTATATGAACATAAACTTGATGTTCAGATCCATATGATTTATTTACCAACCTTTTCAAACAACCAGTTTTTAACCCTGTTAAATCTTTTCATTATATATGGGCATTTACTACTGTGGATTTGCATAATCAAAATATACATGCCCAGTCACCAGTGTTTATAACCTGTCCTTGCTCAGATTCTTATTAAGACTTGCATGAGAAATTGAGCTCTTTTAGACATAATTTTCATTAAAAAATAAATATAGTACAGTGGCTTTTCTTTAGGAATCTCCTATCAATATCAAATTGCAACTGAAAATATGTTTTCATTTTTCACTCCTGCAGAAATGGATGAACATGTATCTGTTGAGATTTGCAGTGTAAAAAACATGCTGCTTAGAAGAGACCTTGCATGCCACCATTTAGATAGAAGCTTCTTGCTGTGGTCAACTTACAGTCTATAAACCCTTGAAAATAGGGGTTTATAATGAAAACATGGCTAGACCCTTCACCACAAAAATGCTAGCAGGTGCTGTTATAATATACAAATCCAGATAACATACAGTGACCTATTTTCAAAACCAGGCCAGGCAAAATGACACCGAGAAATTGAATTCCCTGACCTTACTTTAATAGTGTCTTGTCATGCAATCTTCAAATCAGGACGGGTGATCATCACAAAACAATCCCTAACCCAAGGGACAACAGGAATGTTCTCAGCACTAATACTTCGGGCCCATCGCACTGCTTACAATAATTGGCTGTTTGCAGAGGGCAGGTAGAGACCATTCAAATCAAAAATATCCTTGGGTAAGGAAGGGGGGGTTGCCCTTTTTTAAGTTAGAGGCCAAAATAAACCTCAAAACTATATTCTGCCCTATTTTGTTGTGTCATCAAAAATAGCTGGCAACTGGAACAACAAACTGTGCTGCTAAAAATACGCCGGTAGTTATGCAGGGATATTTAAAATAGATTAACTTATGGATTAACTCAAATTCAAAACTGGCTTTAACCCTTCAGCAACCACAGTCCCGTCTTCAAATAGCACAGCTCTGCAGCAGTAAAGACAAACTTAGCTCCTGAGTGTCAAAAAAGGGTTTTTCTGGTGAAGCGAGTGTGGCCACTGCTCTTTTCATTTATAGTGGGGACTCAATGGCATCTGAACAAATTGAGGCAGATCAAGTAGTTTATGAATTTGCTTACCATGTTTTGAGGGTTTTTTTTACAAGGCCCATTTCAGGAGGCCTTACTTGGGTGGGAAATTGAATTTATTGCTGAAAGTATACTCAGAAGCCGTAGAATAAGGCCCTGGAAATGACTGCAAGGGAAATACGTAAGGTTGCAACTCTGCATGGCTGGACTAAATCTAACAGTTAGAAGCTAGCAAAATATTTGCAAGACCACATCGAAAGACTGAATATTGAAGGAATTACATTATGCAACAGAAAATGTTTTGCTAAAGTAAGTACATTTTTGAGCAAAAAACAACTATTTTCCTGCTGCAAATGGTTTATTTTTTGTCAAAATAATCCAATTCTCTAAAAGAAATTGCCTTTGCAACAAGCATTCAGAATTCATGTTTTATTGTGTGTCATCTGCAAAACCTGGTATGTTGTTGAATTTGTTGAGAATTCAGTATTTAAGCAAGGTCAGAAATCATGCAAAAAGAATAGCATATCTCCCAAGAAAGGAAATCCCAAACTTAAAATGTCAGTTTCGCAAAATTCTTCTTCCAATCTCATTTTTTGCCAATTACAAGATAACTATTTCTGATTTAAACAACTGTACTTTTAATATAACACATTTTTTAAAGTTTTCTGTTCTAGCAACACACAACCGTTCCGCTGCATTCATCAACACATTTTCCCCATAATGGTTTTATTTTTAATCACAGACTGAAATAGAAGTCTTGGTGCTTGCTTTTGTTTGTTTGTTTTGAAATATGTATTTCCCTAATTTATTGATTTAAAAAAAATGCTGGGCTTTTATGTCTCATTTTATGGGAGAAGTCTCTTGTTTACTGAAGTACAGAACGTTAAGTATTCGAAGGCTTTGACCAAAGTGCTTGTATCAAAACTTCTGCAGTGGTAATAAGGCTTTCGGGGTTTGTTTTTAAGCAAAATATCCTTTCATATATAGAACACAATCACTTTTTCACTTTTTTTCAAATAAAATCTTTTGAAATAAAAGATTACCTATGCTAAGAATATTGGGAAAAAAAAAACTGTTTTCTAACATGAGAACCACAAATAACACTGGAAAACATGCTGTGCACAACGGCAAATAACTTCAGTGAAGTGGCCATGGGAAAAGCCTTTCTGAATACCCAGGATTCCTCCTCAGACTGGGCACAGGGAAGTCCTGTAAAGGTTTTATGTAGAAAGCTGGATTCCCTTGTGGGACAGGGGAAGAAAAATGTGCCAAAGCCAAAGGAAGAAAGGTTGAATGATGTTCCCTAGCATGCTTTCTCTCTGCTAATGCCTGCCTTGCAAAAACAGAGTCCAGTCTGAGGCAACATGCTCCTTGAAAAGCAACCTTTAGGTAAGCAAAGGACTATGTACAACTCTCTACCAACAGCTTCTGCTGACATGTCATCCTGCAGATGGTCAAAAAGGGAGAAAAGTTACTGCTGGAGACAGCGGGCAACTGCCTTTGCAAACCCAGGGATGAAAAATCTTGTTTCTACAGGAGCATAGCTATCAACACCCATTTTTCCATTTCTAAACAGAAACATGCCAGGCAAAATCACTTCTAGAACAAGTATTTTCCTGAGGTGAAATGCACATCAAAAGCACCGGGACGAGTAACGTTTCAAAAGCCTGATGTGGATGGCAGAACCTAGGTGCTACTGACCTGTACAAACACACAGGAAGAAAAGATATAAGTATGGCAACCCGTAGCACTGAACCTCACTCTTAGGATGCTCTGTGAACTGAGG
Organism: Pterocles orientalis; assembly: GCA_011057875.1. Classification (NCBI taxonomy): domain Eukaryota; kingdom Metazoa; phylum Chordata; class Aves; order Pterocliformes; family Pteroclidae; genus Pterocles; species Pterocles orientalis. Next base: position 763,453 of record WKFP01015041.1, read on the forward strand.
TTACCTCTCAAACTAGTTAAAACAGGGGAGTGAATTGCCTGAAGTGTTAGCATGTAGATGCTGCATCAAGATGCTAACACTGGCTGGGGTGGGGGGGGGGCAAAGAGATTCAATAGTTATCATTTGTTCCCTAGGCTTCATTTTAAATGTACTTTATATTCTAGTATGTACCCTTTAAAATGGTTTCTGCTCTCTAGTGAAGCTTTTGGTCCATTTGGAAGGGAGAAAGCTCATATATGTCATGGATTTCATTCTGAATCAGTCAATAAAATCCCCTTTCTCCAATATCATTTTGGCATAATCAGACAAACTTGTATTGCTATTATCAGATGAACCTGCCCCAGTACAAGGCTTTTATTACCTGTACATAAGGTTTCAAGGAAAATATTTCAAGAGAGACAATGATTGTTTAAATAAATGTGAAACATAAAACATCTGAAGGTTGCTTCATATAAAAGTCACTGGTATAAAAAATTATAATTAAAAAAATATATCGTCCATTTACACAGCAAAAGAGCTGTAACATTCTGACAGTCATATTTTCTGCTTTTAAAAGTCAAATGAAAACCACAGGAGTTTGTTTTCCAGTTATAAACCTGTGAAGCTCTTTGCACTGTGCACATGCATATCTATATATGTACATGCAGACACGCACACGTGCTTGCGCGCACACGCCCTCATACATTGGAAAGATGATTTTGTCTCGAGGGCTATTTCTCCACTTCAGAGATTGTAAGGTGCTTAATTAGTAAGAGGAATCTACAGAACAGTTATAATATTTAAAAGAACCATTTTCCATTTAAATATATTTAATGGCAGCTGAAGACAATTAGGAGAAAAAAAATACAATTCAACTAATAACTTGAGTAAAACATATCAGGTTTTTGGTTAATTCTCTCTCTTTCTCCTCAGAAAAAAAAAGAAGATAAAGCTGATGCTGAAACATCCACCAAATCCTATGCTGTACTTAACATGGCTGTTAGCAGATTAAATCATAAATACATACAGAAAGAGATTAAAACCTAGCATTTAGTTTCTTCTTTTTCCTTTTTATGCAGTCTGTCTCTTTTTTACTTGTTAATTTTTTCCTGGTATTTGAAAACAGTTATCACAATACTCTCTTTTATGCTTTTATTGTGTTTTTAGAATCTACTCTCCATTATCAAAGATGCTGCTGAGGGAAGACACTTTGATTATTAGATTTCCAAAGTAGTCCAACATTGTACAGAGCTAATAAAACAATAGACAACTGCAACAGCAACAATACTCCGTCTTCATGGGAAAATTGTTTTTAGTCTGGGCCCTAAGCAACACCAGTCATTCATTCATTTAGTAATAAAGATTACATTTCAACGTTGCCATGTACTAAAGAAAACAAAAATATTAAGAAAGGTTACAAACCTCTTGTGATGGTAGAAACAAATTACAGTTCCGTTCAAACTTATTTTTCAGCACTACCCTGTTAAAATGCTTACACATGTTACCACAGCACCTTTGTAAATTGCTGCACAAATATCTCACACAGATGCTAGTCTGCTGGAGGCAAATATTTTACATATTTCTATAAATGGGTAAGCGAGAGATACGAGTGCTGGTGTTTAGAAAAGTTAACACCAGAGAAGTTTTTCACGTACTGAACCTCCCTCACAAAACCCATCAGAAACAATTATTCTGTACCCATTTTACAGGTAGGCAGACTAAGGTGGGGCACAGTTTGCCTTAGCTGAGGGTGAATTGGTGAGAGAGCTCTGGAAGTGGACCCACCACTGGGAGGATGAGACCTCTGCACCTGGAGACAGAAATTACCAGTGATTGGGATCTCAAGAGACAGCTGTTCTTTCCACTTCCTTCAAGCTCCAGGTAGGGGTGGAAAACTGGTACCTGTGGTGAGCCCACAGCTATGCCAAGCTACTTGGGCCTTTCTGACAACTTGGTTTGGGGTTATGGTTGTTGCTGCCCCTTGGCATTCCACAAATGAAATTTTGGGTAGCCTCTAATGACTGCAGGAGCTTTCTGTGTTCATTTGCAGTGTCCTTAGTAAGTAGCCTAGGCAAATTAAGGCGGATGAATAGATGGGTGATACTGACCCAAATGTATCCCTATTTTTGTACTTTTTTACTGGAGAAGCTTAATCAGATTGAAAGCTGCTTTTGTAGGCTTTCATAAGAAATGCCTTTTAACAAAAAGGGGAGGGGGATATCCACAGAGCGATGGCAAGAACAGAAACTGGAGGTTTGAAAGACCCACCAGGAGAGGGAATTCAGCCCACTTATATTAAATCAGCTGTTATTTTTTTCTCTCCTCCCCCTCCCCCAAGCATTGGGTACCCAAAAAGAAAATTATGTGAATCCATTTTGAGTACTGATTCCTTTTAATCCTGCAGATCAAAACCATCCTACAGGTTCCAAATGCTTTTTCATTATAAAGGTAAAACATTTCACAGGAAGATGTGAGGGGTAAGTCTTTCCAATCATGGATTTTAAACTCAGTTTCTTGCAAAATATAATGAACTTTAAAAAAATCATGAAAGGCCTAAATCCTGAAGACAATGGGGGTTTTGCCATTAATACCGAAAGCAGTGGGATTGTGCACAGAGTAATCAATTGCCCAACAAGGCCCTGGGAACACAATCAAGGAAGGCGGTTACAGGAACATACAATATTTCACATTTAATAAATGGTCTCTTGAGATTACAGCTGCACAGACTAGCAATAGAGAGAAAGACTATAATGCTAAAGCAGGGATTATATATGTTTGTCTGTCTGTCTGCTGTGGGGTGGAATTTTAGGCAACCGTTTTCATATAACCTGTCAATAATAAGCATGTTTTGGCAATTTCATGGTTTGCTTCAATTTAAATCCTTATTCCCTAAAAGTATAGTAAAGATTATTTGATCTTCAAGGGGGTGGAGGACGGGGGAGAAGGAGGCAACAGTGTGTCCCTGATAGACTAATCAGGCTGGCTCCTAACAATACCGGTCTTGTGAGAACTAAGGAATTACGATAAAATATTTTAACTACATCTTCGTTGTCAAATACTGTATTCTTTCAGTATTTATTTTACTAACAGTGTTATTTGCAGACATTTTAGTAAAATAAAATTGGACCAGTTTCACTGCTGCATTTTAATCAAATTTCAGCCTTAAAACAATGCTGAAACATGTTGTTCCTTAATAAGCAGAAAATCTTTCAAATGGCAAATATCTACAGCATATTCTCTTTACCTTCCAAATTAACTATACAGCTGTAATCTTTTTGTAATTACAGTAGTCAAAGGATTGCGTGCTCAGGCAGATCATACTGGAACTGATAACTAAAAGAGAAAGAGCTGATTTTGGTTGGGTTCTTCCTGACACCTTCCTGCTAATTTCTTGGTTGGACTCTTCCTCACACCTTCTGTCTTTCCCCTTTCTTCCCCCCTAAAAATCCCCAAATGCTCTACCTCTTTACCATCACTCATTCCATCTCCAACTCAAAATCAGATTCAGATTGCTCCCTCAACCTGGCCTCTGTGTGGATCCCTCAGAAGATGCTAGGCACAATATGTTAATGTAAAAATTAGGGAGACTGTTCTTACTCGTTATATCACTCTTATCGCAATGTCTTAGGCTCCTAATCACAATCTGTATCACCTTCTCCTTTTTAACCCAGTGGCCCACTCATATTTCAGTTCAAGAAATAAAATTATTGTTTCACCATTCTCGATCACAACAAGTTATAATAATTAATGTTCAGCTTTGATTTTATTCTCACAAAGTACCTTATCAGAGGCCTGCAGCTGCTTTCCTGAACTCTGAGAAAATACAAGTTATTAATTACCATATCATATATCATCCATATATATGATCATATGTGTATATATCAGTCTGCCTAGGTTATGGTAATGTTCTAGTTCTCTGAGCCTGTGGGGAGGGGGGAAATGTGCATGGGAAGGGGGAAAAGTATGCATCCTATTTCATTACAGTACCAATTAGCGTAGAAACTATGTTAAGCTCCTTCTACTAACTTTATAAAATTAAGATCTTACGTTTTGGTTGCCTTTTCTACTTTCACTGTTTCCTGCCAAGTAACAAATAACTTGAATGAGGACTGATTTTCAAATAACTTTTTTTTCAAAACAGAGAGGTTGTGGTTATGCTTTCCAGTATCCCACACATACACATTAGGTAGCTTTCTCCCCTGCAGTGCCAGAAAAAAAACATGCATTCCTTCTTGCTACAAATCTGTAAATCTGAAAAGAAGAGGCCACATGAATGGGAAAGCTCTTTATAGAATAAAAAGCATGGGGTGTTATTAAGTAGGACTGTAAGCTCTATTCTATTCATAGTAATTAAAGGATCAGATCAGGTTAATGTGAGGACCTAGGTCAATAAAGTACTGTAGGTTCACCCTTTTTAATCCTTCTCAATCCTATAGGCTGGGTTTCTGACTGCTCTGTTTGACTCACAGAACTGTTATAGGTGACAAAGATGTGCAGAGAATTGTTGAGAAAAGGTGAAACATATCAATCTTACCACACATTTTTGAGCACAAGTGCGAGGAGGTCCTTGGGGGTAAGGTAGATGGCGAACTTTAGTGCTATAGCTTTTTCACTGTGAAAGCTGGTAGAATAACTATGTGAAAAAGTTCAGAGAATATTTTGGGCTTGAAGAGTAATTCCATAGTGCTCTAGACATTTAAAAAATATTTTTATGTGAACTTCCTTGTTGTTTTAGATGTGCATTTCCACCTTCCAAAATCCCCTCCCCATTTGTCATCCCCATCGGTGGGTGCTTATGGCAGGACATGCCTGTGCCTGAGCTCTGGGGCTAGCAAGAGCCAGCATGTCAGAGCAGAGATGTGCAACCCAGGACAAGCAGTGCTGCTGCCTCCACATCGCCCAATGCAGTGCAGGAACCTGCATGGTTTTGCTGGGCGAGGGAAGCAAATTTTGGTGGGGAGTATCCAACTGAGCCTCAATGAAGCTGAACTGGAGACATAAGCATAGTCCTACTCTCCCCAAGTGTAGCTCTAGAAGAAGTCATCTGGCTTACAGCAGCCAGACAGCATAAATATCTGTTTTGAAGTAATCTGGAAAATTCCCAGCCCCACACGAGCATGTGTCAATCACACAGGTCAGTTGCCCCATAAAGCACTGGGTGGACATACTGGTGTAACATACTAGAAATTAAGTTGATGGCTCTATCTATAGGTTCAATCCTGCATAACGAGCTCACCCCAAACTCCTCTCTGCAAAATCCCACTATCTTCCAGGTCCATGGTGAAATCCCTACTGGCTTCTGTCAAGGCAGGGCTTTGCCATGTCTTGCTGGTTTTCTGACAAACATTTTGATCCAAATTTCTCCTGTTAATCAACGGGTAGTGCTGTCCGTAAGGCATAAATCTCATCACCTTTTTCCTCTCCTCCGACCCTACAAATCCCACATTATCTAAGGTATGAGATCAGTGAAGAATTATGCTTTACAAATCTCTTGGCCTAACAAAGAGGTGGCTCCTGACATTACACCTAGAGTTTTGTCTGGTTACAGAGTGAAGAGAGGCTCCTCACACAAACTCGGATGTTTTGCCAAAGGACCGCTCTGCTTATATTTATCTCCTCGTATATATCCAGATATTATTTTTTCCTTCTACAAAATGATCCAACTGTTGTATTTTACATAAAAATTTAAAATTAATTTGATAAGATCTTTCTTTCATATTCCAATAGCTTTTGCATAGGTATAGAAATTAATAAAAATATTTGTACTGTCACTTTAATAGAAAGGCATCATAGTAAGATTTTACTGAAATTTCTCCAAAGCCCACAGAACTTAACAAGAAAACCCATGTTCATTAGGTTTTTTAAGTCTTCCACTAAAATATACCTATTCTGAATTATAAGATGCATATGTGTACAGTCACACATGGCATCCTACTCCCTACATATTGTTTATTGTAAATATCTATAAAATTACTCAAAACAAATAGAAAGATTATTTTTTCTGTTTAATTTCCATAAGTTTCTGGAGCCATTTCTGTGTAACTATTGATATTCCTTTCATTAGCTTTTAATGGAACATCTCAGTGAAAGTTAGAATATTAGGAATTTGAATGACTTGCTGTATAGTCCCAAAAATAATAACAAAATGAAAACACAGAATTTTAAGAATTCCATTTTAATACAAGATGTTGTATTTTCTGTTCACATGTGATAAATTAGTGTAAGAGAAAGTTAAACCTCTGGAGGAAAAAAAAGTCATAATGCAGGTTTGCCCTCTGCATTTTCTCCTTTCTCTATCTCTGTGAGCAGTTTGTTACGTCTTTTTAAACACAAAATACCAACCCAACCAACACTTCGGTAGGGAAAAGACTGATTCTTTTCAAGGCTGAGGCAGAAAAGAGACGAGGGAGAATCCATTATGAAAGCAGAGGTCATCCCAAGAAACAGGGAAAAATTAAAAAAAAATAAATAAAAAGAGAAAGCACCAAAAATGTTAGTATTTGAATGATGTGAACTCTGGTAAACGCCAGCATGCAATATGGCAAAAACGAATCAATCAGTTCAGCTTAGTTCAGCCTCTGCAACTGGCCATCTGGCGCGAAATCAACCAAATGTAGCCCTGCATATTCATCTTCATTTTCACAAATACTCAGGAGAATGTCATTCTAGGGCAAAATAAAATTAAATCACCATAATTTTTAAGACATCTTTTCCTCTCATGCTCTCTGGAGATTAGTGTGTTTATGTGAAACTACTCATTGCTATAGGGTTAGCAGGTAATTTCTAAGGGGGTACTCTCTCTCTCATACTTAAAATCACATTTCACATGTTCAGGACACTTAAGCATAGATTTTGTGGTAAACATTCCTAAGCAAAGATTGTATGGGAAATTATTGTGGCTACATGGACAGATTTTTCCCCAAGTGTCAATAGAGAGGCATTCTGCATTTACCTTCCACAGCCATCCCTGCGACACACCTGTGTGACCTCCTGATGTTTTGGGACTGTACTAGATAGATCTGAGGGCAAGTCCAGGCACTTAATCCTTAAAGCAGATAACAATAAGGGACAGAAGATGCCTGAAGAGTGGGGCCAGAACTGAATATCAGCTGTGATTAAGACTGTTACTGATTTGCTACATGTTTTGTCTATACAAATCACAGTGATGAGCACAGAGTAGAATAGAAATCAATATGAAAAAGAACAGGAGAGAGAAAATGAGAAAAGGTGACGGATGGAGCATGTTTCTGTCTCCATCATGTTAAAGTTAGAAGTTACACTACACACAATTCTTTATTCAAGGTAATCCAAACAATTGTCAGATAGGATAGATTATTATGGGCTTTATCTTTTAAGTGCTTGAATTAAACTCTAATCATACTCCATCTAGAAGCTTTACCCTTAAGTTTTTTTATTTATTTGATTGGGTTAGATGCTCCCAGAATTGCAGTAGTTGGTTTGCTTCGGGTTCAGGGAGGGAGGGAGGACTTTTATTTGAGTTTAAGGTTGTCTGTTGCATTTTTGCTTTCTTGTAGCCTTTAAAGGTTATTATATTTTAAAAGACCAAGCAAAAATTACCCAAAGTTTGGCTAACAAATTATTTCACAAACATACCTTCTGATGTTGATATTTTCTTTGGTAAGTATTAACTTATCACAAAAAAAGAAGCCTTAAGATGCTTTTGCTGATACTGTCTATTTGCTCTTGTCCTGGAGCTGTCCCACTTCATTTGATAAGGGATAAACAAATACCTGGCCTCATTTGAATAAATATGTTAAGCAAATGTTAAACAAGATGCATCAAAAGGCAGCAAATACATTACAACTTCAGGCTGCTAGGACCCTCTAGCTCAACATGGAAACATGTTTCCACTCAGAGAGGGAACATGAAATAACTAAGGTCAGTTAATCTACTTCTATCTATCTGTCTTAAGGATTTAAACTAAAGCCCGTCACCACAGTATCCGACAGAAATCCTTCTTCATCTGTTTATGTATGGTATATACAAAACTGTTAACTCTAAAAATGCCTCCTGTAAAGCTTAAATGCAGTATACACAAGAAATCTAGTTTTACTGATTGGATTTTTCTTTTGAATATTTAAAAATATTGGTTTTGTTTCATGTTTTTTAAAATTCTTTTTGTTTCTTAACTAGAAAAGGCCAGAATTACATTTATTCTTTTTGCTTTTGGAACTTTGATTATACTTAATAAATTAAAATAGGTTTCACACACTGTGCAATAATGATTGTATTTCATTTTCACATCTGTCTGAACTTCTATAACCACAAAACAAACGTGGGTTGAACAGAGTATACAGCACACAAAAAACCCCTAAAACAAACAAAAACAAACACAAAAACCCCAACCAAACCCCCCACACGCCCCTAAAAGACAAATTCTTGGCAAACATTAAACTTAAGAATGTCCTCCAGTCCTCATTTCTATTCAGATATCGCTGTGCTCATGAAAATTGTTACAGTTCTACTTACGATTGTTTATTTTAGTATGTCACCAAAAAAGAAGTATTTACAAGAAATAAAGTAAGCTGTTACAAAATGTTTTATATTCATTCTTCAATTTTTGCACATCATCATTTTGCTATTTACATATTGGTATATTAGCAAGATGACAGCTATGTTTTTAGAGTAAAAACATCTATTTATAAAGCATGCCATGTAGGATTCAGAATGCCTAATTCTGAAACTGCCTTTGCCAACTATGTGACACCAAATTTATGTTTTATCTTCAGGCACAGAGAGGTTTGAAATAAATATTTAGTGCTGTTCAGAGGAAAAGCTGATGCATCACTTCATAACTTCACGAAGAGCCTTTCCACAAACAGTCCTAACTTATCTAACCGGCTACAGCAATGGCTTCAGCAGCTATAAACTACAAGATCGATCTCATCAGAAGCATCTCAGGTCTGACCTTCTACAAGAGAGACAGCCTTCTGTTAAGGATAACTTCCCTTACTAGCTTTTACTTGCTCCATACTTTGTGAGAATAAGAAAACCGGCTTGTGATTGCTGTATGTTGTATGTTAAATATGTGCATCTTCTGCTAACTTGCGGGAAGCTTTTGCTTCTTTACATATTATTCAGGAAGAAGAGAGATCCTAAGATCTAGAAGGGTGTGGTGTTTCTCCTAGTTCATTTCAGCACAGTCGAAGCATTTATTTACAGATATATTTCTCCCTCTTGTTTCTGTAGCCTGTAAGACAGTACAATCCTGTGTAATACACAGTATACAATGTTCTACAGGGTTGAATGCTAATGCTCTAAGAATATTAGAAACTCAGTCATATATTATAAAGCATGATTAAAAAGCTGTAGAATAATTTTTACTGTAGTTGTGCCAGCATTTCAATATTTAGTAATCTTTTCTCCTTTACTAAATCTGTGTCTGAACTTCCACAACTTGAGAGAAACAGTAAAGGTGTTATTCACTCAACATGGCAATGCTAGCTTTCTTTCTTCATAAACATAACAATTTTAGCTTTATAATTTGTCATCCATATAATATTGCTTAAGATTTCTAATTAGTTGCCTTATATATTTTCCAAGAAACTCTGAACAGGCTTAACTAAAGGATCTCACTAAGAGGAAGAGTTTGCAAACCTAACAGAGGAAATTGTTATCCACGTTTTATTAATATTTGGCTTTCAAGTATAACTCTTACCTGTAACATTCAGTCTTTTAAAATCTGAACATCAAACATGATGAACAGAACACCAAGCTGGCTCATGCACGTTTTAACTTATACTAGACCCTCATCAACCTTACTGAGAGTGCAGGGTGAGAAAGACCCTTGCCAGACACTATGATGCAGCAGGTGATGAACAGAGACAGAGCAGTACCCAGCAGAACCGGGCCCAGTGCATTTAATGTGTTTTTGAGATTCTGATACCAGGTAAGCCTATGGAAGTTTTTGACATTTACGTCAAAGACAGCATCACTGACACCGATAGGACGCACGTTACTACCTAGGTGATTTCCTAAAAGACCTTTTCTAAAAGTATTTCCTGAAAGACCCTTCAAACATGGGTCTATTGCTAGTGATTGCAGTAGGTAAGGTAACTTCCACCTGATCATGTATTAACACTCAAAAAGTGCCAAAACCAAGGATGTACTCAACGCAGTGAGTTTACTGTTAGGTTTTTGCTACAGCAGCCTGCTAATGTAATCTCAGATTATCAAGAAACATTCAATAAAAATGAGAAATTTAAAATCAATCATAACTTATTTCAGTTCTAACACTTCTGAAATTTAAATTGTTACTTAATTCCTATAAGCCATGCCATTTAGAAATTAAATATTTGTTAAAACTACATACAAAAACCTTACTGATTACCCCAAAAAATGACCAAAATTTTAGGGTTCCACCCAGCCTTTATTCACCAACTAAGAAAAAAGACATTCAAAGGAATCAAACAGTCTGAAGTTGGACAAATTAGACAACTGGGTTTGAGCACAACACTACAGAGACATTTTCCCTAGGAACAATGAAATCTGAAAATTAGACGGAACAATATCACTTCTTTCTGCCCACTATAAAAGCCTCAAGGATTAATTCCCATATCATTTACACCAGTGTGAAGTAACTCTGCTCAGACAAACAGAAACACTTCAGATTTACATTAGTGTGTTAATGAAGTAAGACTTTGGCCCTGAGATTTGGCTCCTTCATTAGTAATTTATACTCTCAGCAGGGATTTATAGAAATACAAATCTAGGCTCAAATGCTAATTGAGAATTTTCAGTTGTAAATAAGTACTAACAAGATAAATTTGCTGCTGGTCACATTGAACAGAGACCTGCATTTTGCAAAAAGAAAGTCTTCCTTTAGTATAAAAAAACCCCTCAGGTTAGTAGGATGCAAGTAACTCCGCTGCTCTGACATGTAGCCCCTCACGAGCAGATCCATGGCTCTCCTCTTCCCCTGCCAGCTCACACAACCAGTGTAGCATTCTCCAACCTCAACCCTCCCTCCTCCACCTGCTGCAGGAGGTAGACATGGCTGGGAGCATGTGTGAGATGTGAGCACTCTCTTTAGCCCCAGTGAAGCCCCTTTGCACTCTTGCACTGGGGCAAGCAGAGACAGAACCCATCCTGGAAGACCCCCCTGCGAGCACACAGGATGTTGTATGTGAGCACATGGATACTGTGAATGGTTGCATGGGATGTTTTACATGGTCATACGGGAAGAGGGCTCACAGCTTGGTCAGCCTGCTGATGACAACAGCCTGAACCCCCAGAGAGGTCTTCTCCCTGAGCCAAGCCTAACTTGTGCCAGCCCCTCACACACTGAGACCCACTGGAAAGAACCGCAAAGAGCATCAGAGAGGAACCAGAGCATACCCGGGCAGGTTTCTCGTTTGTATGGCAAGGGGACCAGACATGAATCACCTCAAAACATGCGCATGCTACTCAATCTAGATTTAGATTAAGCCCCATTACTGAGGTAAGTTTTCAATCTCTCTACACCCAGCAGAGATTGGTTCCCAAGAGTAGCTCGAATTTTGCTCACTCATTTTAAAACTTGAGCAGTATGGCATAAGTCACATTTCCAGCTGAATCCTGTCTTGATTTTGATCCAAGACAATATATAAATTTCAAGAAAGACATGCTAACTCCTTGATGAAGAATCTGACTTGCATAAACTTGCAACAGTAAAACAGAAATTAACCTCAGCATTAGAAAGCAAAACTCAGTTCTAATCCTTCACTTGCTCAACTTTCCCTTGCCCTTCTATAGAGTAATAAATTTTTCCTCACTCTAGATATCCTTCACACTGAGACATGATCACTCATGCAGCCAGAACGAAAGTGAATTCCACACAAGAGTCTAGTCATCACTGGAAACCGTAACTAACATACAAATTTACAATGGTTGCATATTATTTTCTTTGAAAATGAATTCAACTTAATCTAGTGAATTGTGGTAAGCAGCTATTAAGAAACAAAACTAAACAAAGCGTTGTGTGTATTTAAGGAAAAAAACAACAAGGAATTACCAGTATTTCTTGTTTGTTTGTTTTTTAAAAAGACATCATTCATTGCTTTCATAACCTGCTAACCAAAAGATAACAAGAGACAGAGCGTTCTCTAAAGTTACCAAAAAAAGCTTCCAGAAATCTCCTTTTAAAACAGACTCACTAATATTGCTGTCAGCTTTTCAGAAAATAATGATTTTCAAAGGGATACAATGAAGTTTGGTACCAAGAGTCCCTAGTGATGGATAGGCTGTCCACTCGGCATCACATACATCTGAGCTTTCAGATAATCTTCCCTAGTAGCCCCTGTTTTGGGGCAAGGAACCTCAGGTTCACTTGACATACCCCACCATGAGCCAAGGACAATGTCTGGTTTACATTTGACTGGGAGATCACTTGACAGATGATGCACTGAAACACTGCATGGTATAAACTTGCATAAGCTAAACGTTTTGGTTTTTTCCAGGGTGATACCATCTCTTACCATCATCTTTTATGCCTTTGCAATATCTTAATGTATCTTTGCTTCAATGCCCATCTTTTCCCTCAGAATAGTTTTCTATTATACTAGTGTGCTCCAGGGTCATAGCCTCAAGTAAAAAGGAAAAGGAGGAGAAAAGAAAGTTGCACTATGCCCCTTCATTGAACACTCTCCTCCAGGAGAAGTGTTGCTCTGCCTTGGTGCAGACACAGATACACTGAGGCTTTTCTCAACTTGCCCTGACCAGACAGTAAAATATTAGCGTGGGACGTCTCATTTCATTCAAAGCCTAAAAGAAAGGGGTAAGAAAGAGAAAAAGAGAGAGACACCAACATTACTTAGCTTAAATCTGATAACTATTTATATAACCCTTCTAGGTTTACTGGGTACATGGCTTCGCAGCTTCAGCTTGCTTCCTGAACTAAGGAGCCTTTAGGTTAACAGCCTCTAGACTTTACTATGTCCCAGAGAGGAAAAGGTCTTGGAGACAAAAGCAATAGCCAGAGGTACTGAATTTAAATCTCACCTCCCCACCACACTTCTCATGTGACCTTGAGCAAGTTACTTGGGATGAGCATCTCAAAGGAAGTCAAACACCCAAACTTCATTGATTTCAAGGGGAATCAGATACATGCTCTAACGAAGGCACTTTCATGAACTTTCTAGGATTAACAGAATACTGTTCCCATTTTACTGTCTAAGAACAGGGGACTGAGGCTCAGGGACAAAAATTTGGGTGGGTTTGTTTTTTTTTTTAAAAGACTAAGTAAGCACTGAGCCTCCACGGAAATCAAATCAGTAAGAATGAGGCAAGGTGAACCTGTCTGGATCTCTGCAAAGCTAGTGAACCCCTGCCTACTGCTCCCAACCACCTTAGTATCAAGGTGTACACACCACCTTGCTTAGTTTACTCTTCTTTAAATGCTAGTTTCCTAATCTCTAAAGTATTTTTGTTATTTTCACATCTCTAAATATTATCCTATTTCATTCACTTCCCTAGTCTTTTTAATCTTCTTCTCTTTACACCCCAAGTCTCTCTTCCTTTCCACTTACCCCACAGCAGTGCACACCTTCCCTTTTCTCATGGTGGCTAGCCTCTATGGTCCCCCCTTCTGCTCTCCTGCCCCACAGCCTCACTCTTTGTATAACTACAATTCTCTCCTTTCTCACCTTGCCTCTGCCAACTGAAAAGTAATAGTCCTGGAAAACAGAAGGACAATATTTTGAAATTAATTATTTTAAAGCAAATTAGTCTCATTTCTTTGAGCAGTTCCACTTATTCCAGTGTTTACATATCACCCAACTTTTAAAAACCACCACTAAGCATAAATACCCAAACATTCAGTGCTACAGAGGCTCAGTTCTCAGGTGAGCATCCTCAAATCCAGACTAGAGCTATCTTCATCTGCTGGTCAAAAATTCTCAACTAGGATTTCAGTATTAGATGCAAAACAGAGCCAACCTCAAGGCTTTGTTTCAAAGCCCTTCCCCAACTCAGCAGAGAGTGGGCTGGATCCTGTCACTTCTGTTTTCAGGAATCACACAATCGAGTTCTTATGCTTTCGCACTGAAGTGGGACCCAAATTCTGCATGTTGCCCCCTGAGCATCTGTTGGAAGCTCTGCAATACCTTTAAATGAATACATATATGGAGAACTTGTGTGCTTGGGAAGGCACGGGTCAGAGTTTAGGAGTCTGGAATAGCCAATAGAAAAACTACATTGGCAACTGAATTTTCATTTCTAGGATTGTGTTAAATACCACTTAAATGTGGAAAAAAATAGTGTCTCAGGACTGTTGCTTTAGAGGATTCTCAGAAAAGGCGACAATGTTGCACCACTTACTCTCAAGTCATGCTTTAAAAAACACCCTGCTGCCATAAGAAGACCTCCTGGTGCAACTCAGTGTGAACTCTCCATGTGACACAATGACCGAAAGAATCCCTGGGTCTATAAGGAGAGGGAACGGCAGTAGAAGCAGACAAAGCGTTAGTACGAGGCTTCTGGTGTACACTGTTAACCAGATCATTACTGGAACCCATCTTGGGCTGTGGTATCCGTGTTTGAAAGGGAACAAATGTACTGCACAGAGGGAGGCTTACTCTACTGAGATTATCTAGTGACATGACAGAGGTAATTTAACCTACAAAGCCCATAAATGGACTTACGAGTATACTCAACTCTGTATATGTCTACATATGGATACTCAACTCCTGAAGCTCTCACTGTCTGAAAGATGAGCTCCATCCTGTAGAACAGACACGGGGATTTAGGATGAGATTCTTCGCTGCGTCACATAACATTCCAAAACATGATCGTAATGATGCCTTCTGCGTGAAGGAGTAAGATTTTTGATACAAGTTTACTCTGCGAAGCACACGAGCACAAATCTAGGAATACGGGTGGCTTTCGTGTTGCATAAGCCTCCATAGCAGAGGGGACCTGCACCAAATGCTGTTTGATCGCTGGCACCTCTTCTCCTGCAGAAGCTGTTTGCAGGCACGCTAAGCTCAGTCCATATTTTCTGGCCTCAATGGGGAGAATCAGGGGATGCTGCTTCCTGAGAGATTTTTATTCCTGCATTGCTTGGCAGATTTAAGACTACTACAACTGCCCTGGGCCTGTGCTCAAAACCTGCAGTCTCATACCGTGGCCATTTCCACAAATGCCTTTCATTCAGTAATTAGCACTCACCTAGACCATGCAACAGTGTAGTACTTGGTGTAGAGATCTTAATAGTGTAACACGAGTTATAACTAAAGCTTGCCTCAAGATAAACTAGGTGTTTAAAAATACTGTGGGGACTATTCACATGATTAGCTCCCATTTACAGTCAGTGTGATTTCTTGTATGAAATAAAGCAAGTGCATTTACCCAAGATATCATATGGAGATACATAACTGCAGGACATTCAGAAATCAACCTTGTTAGTATCAAGGTGAAGCCTTCATTTCCTTTTCTGATCCTGACTCTTTTAGTTTCTCCTTTTGAGAAACCATTTCCCACTTAAATAAATAAAATCATTAATACAATTTATTCCACCATGAAGTATAATAAGCACCTCAGGGAAAAGACAATTAGAGGAGAAACCTACCTCACAGAGTTTGTGGTCTGCAATGGTTTCCTCTCATAAAAATATTAGTATCCTGTACACATTTACAGCTTGCTTCTGAGAGGTGCTGAGTGGACCTGTTAATGTAATGGCAAAGCTAAGGCAGAATCAGGGTTAAAAGTCTCCCAACCTAGTTAGGCCAGACCTATGCCTTTAACTGATGTGGTCATCTTCGGGAAATGTAAGGTCTCACATAAGTAAATGCTGTCTTGTTTTGCCCATATGCAGACACCTATCTATATAATGGTCTGTTTATAGACCATCACTTACGACTGCTAACAGCATGACTGCACAAGCAAAACTATCAGGAAGGTTCCTTCTTCACTGGCCGGTAACATGTCTACTTCTTTCAGGCAGAAGAGACATAATTTATCCAACTGATTTAAACTTTAACAAGTGTAAGTTAAATAACAAGTTTGAAGAGGAAAAAAAATTTAAAAATCTGCAAGGAAATTGGATGTTTGGAGGAAAAGGACTGTATTTTTGATCACAGGCCATTTACACAGCACATAATGTATCTTTCACACAAAGTGACTAGGTAAATATTATCACTTGAAGCAAGGTTTTCAAGCTTGTTTCTGATGTTATTTATTGAAATTATTAAAGAATACATCATCACAAAAGAGAAGCAAAGACTTATTCTGGCAAATCTACATTTTAAGCCAGATATAACACCTCTACTGGATATAGCTCTTCTGCACAATGGTTGTAGTGCCCTCCCTTTGTTCATCATAGGAGCAAATACCAGGCTGACCAATGTTAATTCCAGATAAATGTCCTCAAGTAGAGTAGAAGGAGTGCAGACAGTAATGCTGAGATATAAGCCAGCTTTCCAGCGTTCAACAGTCAGCACACAATCACTGGGCAAGTCACTTTAGAAAGAGACCCTAAACCTTCAAAACAATGTGAGGGACTGTCACCCTGCCCACCATTGCTGATAGGATGCTTGCACAGACCTCACACACATGACATCAGCAACAGGTTCTCCTTCCATGTTGTAGCTAGGGTTAGGCTTCCCTTTACAGAGCCCCTTTCAGCCCTCCTGATGGTATCTGTCAGGTCTCAAAATTGGGGGAAAACTACAGCCCAGACGTGAGTTCAAAGATGAAACCCCTCAGATAGCCACACTCCTTCCTGATAGCTCACACAAAGCTCCTGCCCTGTGACCTGATCTTCCCTAGCACCCCATGGTACCCAGGATGCTATAGTTTGGAGAAAGCATGGCTTGTAGCATGCCCTATTTCTTCAAACTATAGCAAGGGCAGACCATGCAACCCCTCTTTCTACCAAGTTTTCCCCTAGTCAGACTACATGTGTGGGTCAAAAAGGGAAAAAAAAATAACCTCAGAACCAAACCCCTGAGCAAAATTGTTCTCCTACCAACCAGGTCATCTAAACTCCCTCCCTCTCTCCTTTCCCACTAGGCTAAAGCAGAGAGAATACTCACTTACCCATGTAAAACCAGCATCTGACTTTTAGCTAATTAACTTTTGTAAGATTCTAGAAAATTATAGAAGAGAATGCACGGGAGGACAGAGGATAATTTGAAAGAAATAATTTATATAGGTAAAATAAATGTGACAGAGAGCGATATTCCATGTAGTAAGGCAAGAACAGAGAAAAAAATGCAATTAGATACAGGATATAGTCAAGGATGTCAGCCGGTATTGAGGAAGTGAAGATCCTACTTTTCAATAGGGGCAATATCAGGAATTTATAGCAAGAGCATAGACAAAAACCCACATCTTTCTTAAACTTTTAGAGATTTTCATAATGGTAAATTTTAAATGTAACAGTGGTGGTTTGGACCTTTGCCAAAGAAATGGTTTTGAGCCTGACTAATCTGAAAGTATAAAACTCATCTTAACCATTCACAGAATTTGTTAAGAAATGCCCGTCTACTCTCTCACTTTGATCCTCTTGTCCAAAGTCAGATTGTCAGCCCAAGGGAGGGAGGAAGGACAACAGAGACATGAACTCTGAATTAGTATTTTTTGAGGTGATTAGGTCTGTGGTGTTGAAAAAATAAATCTGGATGTCCTTGCAAAGATAAGTGAACTGATATCATTATACACACAAACTATTTAAAATCACAGCAGAGTATTACTTTTCTAACGTTGCATTTTCCACTGTTGTTGGCTTGGCTGCCTCTCAGAATTGGTCTCTGGGAACTGAGACCACTGTCCTGAGCAGTTGTCCCAGGCCTCCTCACAGAAACCCGCTCTGCTCTAAAGTATATATGCAGAGTTTTTCATTCAGAGATCAAAAAAATTCTGGGTAACTTATTTGACACAAAGAGCTGACTGGCTGCCTTTAAAATGGAAGAGAGAAAAGGAAAGATCCATAAAATTTGGAAGGTGTTACCTAGGCTGGATGTTACTAAAAAGCAGTTCATTTCAAATTTCAGTTAACTAGTCTTCATTAAATTGGGTGTTTTTCAACAGCATTGCTTATCTTCCTCCGCACATACCATCATCACTGTTAACTGGTGTTTCACAAATAAGTGTCTCTCTCAATAGAAACAAAAAAAAATAATTCTCAGTGCATACTATAAACACTGACACTTGATAAGCATAGAATCAACACAGTGTTAATTGTACAAAACACTAATTCCTAAAAGACAGTTTATTCATTCCTGTGAGTGATGGGATTCATCAGTTCACAGAATTGTGTCCCAGTAAAAAACACCAAATCTTTATTCAAATAAAGTCATTAAA
Organism: Pterocles orientalis; assembly: GCA_011057875.1. Classification (NCBI taxonomy): domain Eukaryota; kingdom Metazoa; phylum Chordata; class Aves; order Pterocliformes; family Pteroclidae; genus Pterocles; species Pterocles orientalis. Next base: position 781,732 of record WKFP01015041.1, read on the forward strand.
ATCAGCGTGTCCCACAAAAAGTTCATGTTTTGACAGAAAAAAGCGTCTACTTTTCAGAAATATTTAATTTTTATTTAAAGAACCCACCCCAATAAAAAATACAGATTGAGAAGCACCAGGCTGAAGCTCTACACTGGGAACTTCAGATCATATACTCCTACTAAAATCCACTGCCAAAAAGGCAAGTGTGTAATAAAAAAATTGAAATTTGGTCATTTAACCTTTCATCCAGTATGAATACTTACATGCTTTATTTTAAATGAGGGGAAAGTATACAACAGAGCAGAATTCAACATCTTCCACTTCATCATACTGTACCAGTACCTTACTTTGCCAGCAGACATTGAATACTCAGTTGTCAAGAAAAAAAATACATGTGATCATTTAAATATACTGAAATACAATATAAATTAATTAAGATAATTATGTGTATGCTTCATCTTCCAACTGTAGTCTCATCTAAAAATCACCACCACACACATAAAAGCAAGAAATTAAGAAGGAATGGCATGATGAAAAGGTTTTATTTGGTTTGGTTTAAATGGTAGTACTGTCATGAGAAACAGGCAACTTATGCAGGTTGCTGCAAATGAGCTCTAATTAAGACAGAACACTGTGGAAAGACAAGCAAGACAGAATAACAGGAAAAAAAGCCATCACAGTATATTTCATTTTATATCTAGAAGAGCTGTTTTTATGTCCTTCCACTATAAAGATAGTTGTGCAAATAACAAGCAAAACTGACAAACAGAAATCACGAGTTATAAATATTAGCAAACTATCTTTGTTAGCAATTAACAAATGTGTCCTAACTGCAAACCTTCTACAGAAGGAGAAAATTCCTCCTGTTTCACTCTCCTGGAAGTGAAGGACTCTGGTGTATGCAGAGTCCTGCTTCTGCTTTGGCAAAACACCAGATTAGAACCTGGCAACAATCTAGATTTTCATGTTTTCTAGTCTGAATCTCTATGGACAGCAGCTTGTGCCAGAGCTAGAAAGCCTATGGGCACCACAGCATATTCCTGAGGTTCTTCCGCTGGTCCTTTCTCAGTCATTTGCATGGACACAGTTATATCACATCCTTGTTACAGAAATCTCATCTCTGTAAATTCTGATACACCTTCATGGTATTTCAGTGAGCCACAGTAAACAGGTAAGAGCAGAAATGGAAGATAACTTTTCTCAGGGTTTTTTAAATCTGCATCTTTGAAGGTGTTTTGTCACGGTAAATGCTTGAACAAGCTGGTTGGTAGTGGGCTTAAGCAGTGACTCCCATTTTTGGGGTTTTTTTTTGTCTGTATCAGGGCAGAAATAAACTTCAGTTGTTCTTGGGGTCATCTGACACCCATATCACACAGCGTTTGGTAACACTACATAATTTCTTTCTGTGGAGCAGGTGGGGAACACCTCCAACCTCAAAACCATTCTTGGAGAGCTACTGAGCAGGAGGCAGAGCATCACTAGTGTCATCAAAGACACCTATCAAACACAATATTCTCACATACACACAACCATGATCGTGACCATCTATAATTAGAAGCAGTTTCAGCACCTTTTATTTTAGAGTCACACAATACTACTACCTCTGCAGGTCAGCAGGTCAGCAGTATCAACTGGCAGCTATCGAAACCCACCATCATAAATGAATCTAATTCTTGTTGATATTCTATATACACAACAAAAAACCCTAAACAACTATTTTGGAGCAGCTATTTCCAGTTCGGCAGGAAGGTTACACAAGATTAAACAGATCAACATGCAATAATAACACCACCGACTAAAATCAAGAATGCCAAACAAACCCTATTTCATGAAACCATAATTTTCCAAAGCGTTGATATTTTCATGAGGTATTCAATGCTTGATTTTTCCTGCAGATTATTTTTATTTGCAAATTTGAATAAAATGCAAATAAACAAGCTCCTCTCTTTACGTTTTCCTCCCCATTATAGAGTAAAAGTTTAACCATGTATTCTGGGCAGCATTACAAAAGAGGGGACTGTAGCGAGAAGCCCAGGGAGGAAATGAGCCTTGCTGAAGTGTGCATGCTTTGACTGGGTTAAAAAAAAAGGAGCAGCAGCAACTGAAAAGTTGATTGTGGAAACAGATGAAGAACAGATTAAATCAATCTCAGTCTTTTTTTTTCCACTTACATACACATCCTCAGTCCTTACTAAGGACCTCTTCAGTCAACTCACTACTTACATGCCTCCATACCCGAAGCCTGTTACAAGAACTTGCCTCTGTCCAGTAAAATCTATGAGGAGTGCTGAATATTTTTGCACGCCATCTACCGGTACTTTTTTTCCCCAAACAGTGACATCTATTATCAAAAAAACACTTTTGTCATGAAAGACATAGTTAAACAATTTCAGCCTTGCAGGGAGTTCAAGCTTTTGCAGCCAGGCTGGAGCAACCCTTACCTGCAACAAGCTGAATTTGGCTGCATAGGTTATCAATTTTGACGTGTTTAAGCAACCAGGTATCAGGTGCATGAGCAGCAGCTCCCATCCCAGCCCCCTGCCCCTGCCTCTGCAAGGAGTTAGTGCTCCATCCCTGTGCTCCTCTGTGATGCTCATGCATACATACACAGCTTTGCTCCCAACATGTAAGGTACAAACTTTATTCATACAGGCATCCTCCCCGCACATTTCCCCAGTCCTCTATTGAGGATCTGTGAACAAACTCGCCTCCCTACACAAACAATCTATACACAGCCACACACAGAGAATTACAGAGGCTTCTTAAAGCCTTTTGGACAGCTATTTGATCTCTCTGAACTGTAAGACTTCATCATAATTCTAGGCCTTTTTGTCAGCTTCTTAATACTGCCAGCTCCCCGAGTTCCATGAGCCAGTGTTTCATAAAGACCCAGCTTCTGCAATCAAGATATCTGCAAGGGAAGCTCAAATCTTTTTTTAAAGCAAATTTCCAGCCTCTGCAGATGAAAAATCTGAAAGCACTAGGGCCCCAGGCTCAAAAACAGGCAAACAACCCTTAGATGTATTATTAAAAAAAATTATCAAAGCCTTTGAAAGAATGATTCACTAGTTTTGAATTCTTTAGATACATAATACTAATTTTTGGTGAACACCTCACCACTCAGATCCCACCTTAAAAAAAAAAGTTATAAAAACAACTTTCAGACTAACCAACAGTTTTGGCCTATTACTCCTTTCCTTTCCTCACAGTAGAACTTCAGCTCATCAGCTGTGGAGACTGCAGGTCCCAAACTCCTGGTCTACAAGAAGCTGAGACCTTCCAGCAGGGAGGGTGGCTTCAGCCCGCACTTCAAGGGACAGCACGTCATGGGTCTTTGAGACAAATGCCTTCAGTAAAAGACAGGACAAAGTCCGCATGAAGGCCCAGTGTTGCTGTGCAGAACAGGAGGGAAAGCCTGTGGTGTGAGTAAGAGTGAAGGCACACTGAGCCCGTGTGTGTTGGGCTTTGTTGTGTTTCAACATGGCTCTGAGTGTTCTGTGCTCTTACTTAACTGAGAGTGCATTTACACCTAGGAAAGTGTGATACACCTCTGTCACAGTTTTAATAGATTATTCTATACCTGTCTTTACCAAAAACACCTTCCATCACAGTAACACTCCAATTTCTAGAGTGGACAAATAAATAACTCCCTTAGGCAGTAAACTCACATTGTCCTTTTTCCCTGGATTTAAATGCAGCACGCTTTCTACTGAATGAGTATAACCTTTGTATTCAGTACCAAGAACCAGACTTACTGAACGAAAACAGACTCAGATGTTTATACACATCTAAGACACACACCCAAAAACCAACCTATGTGTACATAAGATCTTTTTTTTTCATCAGTCTATAGTGATACATACGTGCAAATAAATACAAAAGGTGTAGCTCTTCAGGGGTGTGTCAGGCAGATTTGCGCATATGTACCAGGCTAAAATTTGGCTTTTTCCCACCATATTTTCAGGAATTCATTTTATAAAACCTTGATTTATATATTTTGAATTGTAACCAATCCCTCTCTGAAATAAATTGGCTGGAAAACCTTTAGCAAGTAGAGTGGATACAACTCACATATCAGTAAAGCAGTCTTTTCTGAATCAGAGATAATTTATGAGAAGACAACCCAAATTCCCATAAATATCTAGAACAGTTATTGTAAAATAAGTCAGTTTTAACCCAGGATGTACTGCACAGACAAGGCAATATTCTAAAAACCTTTCTACCTTAAAATATTAATGTAAAAAATATGAAAATACTTCAAAACAACAAATGTGCAAACACACAAGAGGAACAACATCTGTTTTCTGATTACTTTACAGTAGCTACCTCAAGTTTCTTTTATCTCTTAAACCCATCTCCAACTCTATACTGGCCCTTCAGCCTGGCACAGACATTCCAGGGGCCATTCTAGTGTCCTCTCATTCGTGCTCTTCACCACCTTAACCCGCACGCCTGCCTGCAACCAATAATCTCCGCTTTCCATTCTTGCCAGCCTCACATGCCGTACTTATCCCCAGTGGTTTGTGTTTGCCTCTCTTGGCTGAAGCTACAAACTCATGTGAGCAGAAATGTCGGTGTTTTTAAAGCACTATGTCAGGATGGTGCATTATAATAAAGATAGATTTGAGTATCCTTCCTCACCCTGAGTGCTGCCTCATTCTTCCAATAGTCCTATTCAACTCTGTGGGCCAAATTTTGTCATTCCCTTTGTTATGCAGAGTAGTATCTCAGCCTTTGAATAGTCCCGCTGATTTAAATGGAATTTATTCACACAATCAGCCTTTAGTAAGAATGGAAAGAGACACTGACATTATATAGTAACATTTCTAATATATGTCTTCTGATGGCACAGAACAACCTACTAATGATGAAACGTTTGCAAAATGCAACTGCCATTCTATTTATTTTTTTACAAACTAGAAAAATCCTCATTTCTGTGAATGACGTTAGTTTTAAAGAACACTGTCCAAAGGGAATTATAGTGATGCAATGAAAACTCAGAATATAACAGACCTATGCATCTGTTTTTACGTTACAGTTTAACAGAAATGGTATGTTGTCCAAGAGAAGAAATAAATTATCCACAATTGTTTAACACCAGCAATCCATCCATCCACAATACAAATCTATGAAGAAAAACACAAACAAATAAATATACACATAGCTCACCAAATCCACATATACGTGGAAATAAAATTTAGCTGGTTGAAATTGCATTTCTATGCATTTTAGCAAACATTTTGAGATAATCATATGTTAGCATCATTAATTTTCAGTACACAGAAACATGAAACCACTGAACATCCTGAAGAGCAAGAAATGAAGGGTAAGTCCTCAAAACATAAAGGAACTTAACGTTTTAAATGGTCATATTTGTTGAATTAATACATTCTCTATGTTGCAGACCAAACCAAAGTCCTAAAACAAAAGAGCTCCTTTAAACAAGCTCTGGTGAAAGGAATAGCTCTGTTAAAAATAACATTGCAGGTGCCACAATATTATTGTGTATACATTGCTGCTGTATTTTTAATAGTCACTCATTCCTTTGCACAGAAACTTGTAAAAGAATTATTCATTCTCTCTGTGCATACATTCTGAGAATAATTCACTGTACTTTTCCAAATTATTTTCAAAGAGTACACACACAGGAAAGGATACAAAACTTTTCCCAAGCTACCTTTGAAAGCTTGTCAGCACTCAGCACTAAGGCCTTTAATCCCAGGCTTTAAATAATTTAGGTAACACTTGATTACTCCATTGCTGGAACGTCAAGCTCTGCAAAATCTGAGTAACACAACATTTGAGGGGAAAAGAGAGAATACTCTACTCTAAGCGCTTAAGTAAAATACATTTCCTGCGAACAAAACATGAACTGCAGCCTGGTGTTTGCAATGCAAACTGTGATAAAGCACCACTGAGGCTGCCCCTACAAATAACACTTTATTCTGGTTTCCACTGACAAAACCCTTTACTGAGGCATTCTATGGTGCACTAGTCGCAGCTTACATGCCACAAAGTACAATACAAAGAGGGCTTAAGGAACAGTTTTTCCTTAGGTTCATACTATTTAGTGATATACCCTGGCTAAAATGTGCACATTGACTTCAGATGAACAAAAAAGCCCACCCCCCACGACACACACACATACACAATTTAGTCAGAAAAAAAATAAAAGAAGGTTTTACCTTTCTTGTGGACTATTTTTTTTCCTTGAGACAACAATTTCATTTTCTCGGGTAATCCACAGGGGATTCAATATTTGCAGTCTCTATGCATTTGTTAAATACAAAATAGTACAAATTACTATGTTCTCTTAGTTACATCTGCACCTGTACTGTTAACAAACTATGAAGTACTTTGATTTTTCAGTCATGTTCTCCACTCAAAAAGTAGGTTTAGCCAGCAAAGTACACTTGTTTTTACAAAGTTACTTAGATAATTTTCATCGGGGTAAGAGGCATGAACATCATAATGTGGGCTGTGTGACAATCTATGCGTATTTCATTACATAGAAACACCAACTTACTTAAGAATAATTAAATATCCTAAAATTTATCAGAAGGCAACAAAGAAGAAAAAAAAAACATCCCCCCCCCCCGTGAGAATTAAATTATCACTTATTAGGTCCTTTAAGATCCCTTTTCACCACTGCCTTTGATCCCTTTTGCACAGTGGAACACAAACTTTTTCTCTTAAATCTATCAGTTCCTTTTCACTCCAAAGCTCGCAGTTTAGCCCTTTGCAATATATAGTGCTAGAAAATCGGGATCAACAAACCCACAATTGCCCTCAGCAGAGTCAATAAATGGCACATTTGACTCTATCTCCTACCGTTTTGAACCAAGTCCTCACACAACTACCACCCTGACACCTCATCCATCAGCTCTTAAAGCACAAGAGCAGCGCCCCACAAGCAAACCTCTTCTCTCCTATGCCATCTCCAGAGTTGAGGCCCAGATGAGAAACAGCCTTAAATTCCAATATAGCAAGGATATACCTCTAAGATCAGACCTTGGCAATTTGACCTAAAGACATCCTTACTTGCAAAACAAAGTCTCCATCATCTTCAGAGCAAGAAGGAAAGAGAGTGAGAGGGGAAACAGGGGTGGGGGTAGGGGAGAAAGTCCAGTCCTCTCTGACCTGATTGGAAACTTTGTTGTGTCAAAAAGAAAAAAAAAAAAAAAAAAGATCTCTTTGGCCAGTTGAGAAAGTGCCTATGGTTGCTCTTGTGCTGGGAGGGTCTGTTCAGGGTTTCTCAATCTTCTTTTCTCTTTCTCTCCCCCCCTCTCTTTCTCCTCTTGTTTCAAAAGGGGCCTCTGGTCAGCGCTGATTGATAAGTGTTTTTTGTTGTGAAGTGTTGAATAATAGAAGATGGCCGGTGACCCAGGAAAGACTAAACCTTGTGCTACTTTATTGTGGCAAGCTGAGAAAGGGGCTTTAGGACAGAGACCCCAAGCACTGACCCGCACACATCCTGCAGATTCCCTATTCATTCTCACAGCCTTCCAGTCGCCCAGAGCTCCCATTGTTTGCCAAGCAACAATGGAGATTTTGCACAGAAAGTAAAGCTCTTTTCAGATTCCTCCCTGATGTTTTGCATTTGGGGAAACAACCATCCTTAACGTTTTTTTTCCCTTTAGATGAATTTCATTAAAACTTCTAGGATTTGGGCTTTTATTCTCATCACTCAAGACTTTCTGTATAATCCTAAGAAAACAAACATTTTCTCTTAATAAATACTTTTTTTTTTAATTATACAACATATTTTTCCTGTGGAACTGCTTCCCGAGTGACTAAGGGGGGAAACAAGGTTTTTTATCTTTTATTTCATATTGCTGCAGTTCCTAAAAATAACTGTATTCAAGCACCCTCTTTTTTTGAGTGGGAGCCAACTGGAGAGTGCTGTTCCTTTCCAAAAAAAAAAAAAAAAAAAAAAAAA
>WKFP01015041.1:799638-809868 GCA_011057875.1 Pterocles orientalis
CGTCGCTGTCCCTGGTGCTGAGGGCGGCACCGAGCTCCCGCCCCGGCCCGCCGCGACCATACGCCTCCGGCCGGGCAAGCGCGTCTCGGCGGAACAGGGTGGCCGGGGCGGCGGGAGTGTCCAGCTGAAGAAACATCCGTCATCCCAGCGGGGATGAAGAGCAGGGCGCTAGCAGCGGGCAGAGCAGGGTGCGGAGAGGGCAGGAGAAAGACTCGTCTCGGTCTGTTCCTCCGTCCTTGAGCAGTGCGGAGTCGCTGCCCCGACGGCGGACCCGGGCGAGTGCCCCGGCGCATCCCGCCCTGACAGTCCGGCTCTAGTCCCCATCTGAAACAGCCGGGGTCAAAGTAGCTCCTGAAAGGACTCTGTCCTGCTCCCATTCAGGTCCTAGGTTCCAACCACGGTCATCGCTGCGGCCTAATTTTGGACTAATTTCACAAACGGCAGCCACAGTCAGCAAAGGCACAGGATGCTCTCAAACACTAGATAAGCCAAACCGACTAAGTTACAGTAATAACCACAAGAAAATTAATAATAACAACGGTATCTGCCTGGAGGTTAGAGGGCTTTGCCCTCCTTCCTCTTGCACTCAGCAGACCGTGGCCATTGCAGTGGTTTGTTGTGTTTTGTTGGTTTTTTTTTGTCACAGACTGGACTGTAGATTGGACTGATAACCCTTCTCTGCAAGGGAATAGAGGGGACAATTCCTGCCCTTTCCCCAGCCTCTCGCCTCTTCATCCCCTTGTAATCGTCCTTGCTTGGTCCAGCGGACAGATGAAGCACACTGACTACTCTGTTCTTTCCCTCCACCTCAGAGAGTTGGGATCAAGTCTCTCCCAATGCATTGCCTGCCCTTGCCATGCAGCATAGCTGTTCTCATTCTTTGCTTCGAGATGCCTGTAAGCATCTCTACATCTGCCTACACATACATATGTGTATATGTGTTTATCTGCGCAACCTCAGATTGTCATAATTTCTATTCATCATTGCTTCTTGCTTATATTTTCTTTGTAAGACCCAGAGATCCGCAGGATCTTGAAGGAGCTGTGCAGGGAACAGAGAAAAGTCCATCCATCTTCGCCTGCTCGTGTGTGAGCCAGGATGAGCTGCAGCCGACATTGATCCTTACACAGGTAGAGAGCAGGGAGAGCTTTTAAATGCAATGTGTCCTGAGCGACCTGAAGCAGGCAGATAAACTGTTTGTAGGATTATAAAAGTGAGCTGACCACCCATGCATCGAGGCATTATGTCCGCCACAACTCATTTATTTTTTTCTTCTTGGAAATCGATACTAAGGATTCGCTATAAACATTATATTAATTCATAGCAAAATAAACATAAATATGTAAGTGAACCAGCCACTGCCAGTTTCTCAGTGTAGCCTTTAAAATATTTCTTAGTGCTTGGAAAGAAATGGAACTTCCTTTGGAATAATGCAGCTATCTTTTGGAACCTTGTTGCCTTCTAAATTGCAGTGGCAATAATAACGGTGGTGATGGTGATGATGTAGCACATAAAATAATCGATGTAAGCAAGGTCTGAAGGCCCAGGTGACATATCATGCCACCCAGAGCCGTGCATTTCCTCTTCTAATGTCGTATTGCTGCCATAGGAGTACCGAGGTCCAGGTGACGGCGTCTGAAAGTAACCTGCATGTAACATTCGTCACTTTCCTTCTTGCTTCGAAAACAGAACGAAAACCCTGCTCTCAGCAATTTTTCCTCTGGGTAGCCTGATTTCCGAGACTAACCCAACCATGGCTTCCCACGGGGAGGAGAGGTGCAGCGCTGCCTGCCATCCCCCTCTGCAGCTGCAAGCATTAAGACAACCCCCCCCACTTTAAAAAAAAAAAAAAAAAAAAAAAAAAAAAAAAGAAAAATCAAACTAACCTATTTTTTTCTTTTTCCTTCCTGACCCGACGGCTGCCCGGAGCTGCGGGAGCAGAACCTGGCCCCACGGCGGCCGGGCGCTGCCCCAGGCGGGGCCGGGCGAGCTGCGGAGGCGCGGCGGGACGCCCCTCTCGGGCCCGGCCACCGCGGCCACCGCCGCGCCCCCTGGCGGCCGCGCCCGGCGCTCAGCCCCGCGCCGCGCAAGCCCTGCGTAGCGCAAGTCCCGCGCCGCGCTCCCTCAGTGCGAGTGGCGGAGCTGGAGGAACTTCAAGTCTGAACAATTTAGAATCAAAGTTCTGAATCAAAAATAGCCTTAAAACGTGAAATGCACATAATTTCTAAACGTTTTGCAATGTCGAGTGTGAAAAGTTCTCTTTTCGTGCCTGTCCAGTGGAAATCAAGGCTATCCCTCTCATGCCAGAGACAGGCCAGTCCTCTTCAAAAAGTCAAAATTAAGCCTTTAATTTAGCTTATGAATCAGGATAATTAAATGCCAGCATTTCGTTTTGTTTCACTTGTCCTCCTGTATTCAAGATGGTGTCTAAGAAAGGCGTAGAGCACAGGTAAGCCAGGAAGTGAGCAAAGCAATCCCTCCAGCACAATAAGGTCTCTCCCACTGCCTCCACCCTGCAGAGCCTGCCCCCGGAGCAGGATCTTCCCTGATGCCTCCACTGAGACATGAAGAGGAGAAGCACCACACCCGACGCTTCAAGGCCTGGTGCACGACTGTGACTGCTCCACTGCGGGAAAGTCAATGAGGCAGCCAGCAAGGTATGACATGAGATTCATTTTCACACTCTGCACAAACTTCCTTACATTTCTTTCATATTACTTATCTCTGCTGATACTGATAAATTACCACAATAACTAAGGAGTGAGGTAACAGAGATAGTAATTTGCAGTCTAACATAAATTAGTTCTCTCTTAATCAGGAACTGCTTCAATAGCATTGTGGGTATTAAGAGTACAACACTTCATAATTTTAAATATTTGTGTGTCTGAAGTAGTCTTTAAAAAATCTGACTAGCGAAGTCCCACAATCAGAAAACAGGGAAGAAAGACAAAATTTGAAATACACTGTTACTGTAAAATATTTGAAAATGTAACTTAATTACAATCTCATTAGCATCAACAAACTACCAGGAAAGTGCCAGGAAATTAACTTCATGTACTGTTCATGCTAAGGTTGGTTTATAATTTGCTGTATTAAAGTAATTCTGTTTACTAGATGGTAAAGTACAGGTAGCACGTTAAATAACACAATTTAAATGCACTCTTAACACTTGTACAAAAGTACTTAAAATGTAATTGAAGGTTGTTTTCCCCGTCACTAGCAGGTTTGGTGTAAGTGTTCTGTACAAAAAAAATACAAGATGAAATATTGTAGTCACAGCAACTAACTAGTGTACATTTAAACTGATCTTAGTGAATGCAGCTGGTAAAGGAGCTTGTAAGGCAACAGCCTTAATTTCTTAGCAATTCTAGCAGCGAATTACAGAATTCTTTGAAGACATCTTTACAGTGCTTGGAACGTGGAAAAATCTAACACATGTAGGTACTTCAGAGGGTTATGACACACCACTGCGGTATGTCATTTTGTATAGCCTGCATAGAAAAACCGTTCAGTCTTTTCTGAACCTAAAACTTCCTCCATACACCATTCAGATCCCACACACTAGACCTATCAGAGGTATTTGAAGTACTCTTAGATCATTTAAAGATTTATTATTTGATTTACTGTTATACATCCAGAGTACGAGACTATCAACTGACAGAATGTTTTTTAGTGAGAGTACAGGTCACTGTAAAAAAGCTCTTACCTTCACACTTGCTTTTCAAACCTAGTTAAGAATGTTTGCTATTTGTTCTTTCTTCAGACTAAATACGTTCAGTCTACTAATATTTGTGGATAAAATGAAAAGAGCAGCTGTGACAGGAAAACTAAAGGTACAACTTTAAATTTCTTACCATATACGCTTCCAGATAATTTGACAGACTTGGTGAAGTCCATTAAAAACCAAGGGCACAACTTCTTTCAAATTAGCAAAATTGGGATATCTGACTCCTATTAAATTGAATAAACCAAAAAGAATAATGATGTGGCTGTCACTAATTAAAGCCATAATTGGTGAGATGTTGACCTATTTTAAAGACTTATAGTTCCTCATCTCTCTTCCATAGAGTATTCTAAAGGCCAATAAGAAGAAATAATTTCCTTGAAAAGAGTGCCAAAACCCCAAAAGAAAACAGAAAAATCAGAAGGTTTTCCTTCTTTGCATTTCTTTTGCTCAATTTCAGGCAATTTAATTGTCAGATTCCCTGCCTTAATCAAATCAATGAAACCAGGTATACGTTTCAAGTCACAAGTATTTAAGAAATACCTAGAGATCCTGACGTATTAACCTGTCAGGGAGAAAGAAGGAAGTGTTACTTTTCTCATGGTCAGTATAAAATCAAAACAACATCTGTGCCTGTTCAGATAGCTGTCCCTCCCTTCATGAAGTCCTGATTGCAGATGGTGCTGCAGCACATACTGCAGTCCCCAGCTGTGCTCCTGCCCTCAGCTCCTTAGGGGGGTAAGAGCCCCCATGTTCTCAGAGCCCCCACGACTGCCTGGATGGGGCAGACACTTTGGGACTGTTGAATCCACATGAGCTGAAGGTTTGTACTACTCACATGAGTAACAGGTATGATCAAGGCCAGTGTTCACATTATACACTTAGAGCAGCCAATTAAATGTGTCCAGGGGCTTTCCAATACTAGGTACAAACAAAATAGAGCATTAATCGTGCATTAAGAGAAGAAACACATAACAATAGCAGAGATGGCCCAGAAATACCTTTCCTGATCTATGAAAAATGTAAGACTTTTGGAATATTATGTAAGAAGGAATAGAATGACTTTAAGGACCAGGAACAATAGAAACAGAATTAAATGTTTCATCAGAATGTGGAAGATCACACTCTGGAATGAATGAAACTGCTTCATGTTATAAGATAGGACTACAAATGTTTGGAGGCAGTGGGAGGAAAATGACTTGGGGTATCATTTTGTTGCACAGTATCTCTATGCCAGATGTGTGACATACACCTGGAAAAAAAAGGCCAGTAGGATGCTGTTAGAGGAAATTATGTTATGCCATAACCCTAGGTGCAGGCAAGCTTTCATTGGGAATATTATGACAGTCTGATCAATTATGGTCGGACAAAGGGCTGCCAAGACAGCAAAGAGGATGAAGAACCTTCAGTCTATGAAGTCATTGCAAAGAACTTAATTTGTCAGCTCAGCAGAGTGAAGTCAGAGGGGAGGTATGATGGCTCTTGGCAAATACCCGAGAAGAAACACTGGGATAGGCAAAGAAGTAATTGTACTACAGGAAGCTAGGACTAAAGTTATCTTGAAAAAAAACCAAAACTCACAACTAAACAAACCTAATCTAAGCATAAAGGGAAGTAAATTCATAAACAGCCTTCTTATAAGCTGGTGGAGGGGGAAAAATTATTTTAAGAGTGAGTAACTTAATTCATTTCCTAGGAAAATTATTCTGATCCTTTTTTCTAACATGTTGAAATCTCAAAAAAAAAATTGAAGAAAACAAAAGAACAGATCTCAGCCTGGATCAAGCAAAATATTTCACATGTATTTATGAGCTCTAAATCTATGACAATTGTAAAATAAAATGCTGGTTTGAAAGAGGAAAAGAGAGACAGAGAGAAAGTGAAAGAATGAGAGCAAGAGAGCAAGAGAGCAAGAACAAGAGAGGAAGAGACAAACAGAGAGAAGGCAAAACAAGGAGAAACAGAGAAAGGGAATGAAAATGAAGTATTTTCAATTAAAATAATTTGGCCACAACAAGGTGCTTTAATCCATTCTTTCAAGGTATTTTTTTCAGTTGGGTAATTTATCAAAATGTACTGTTCACTGTTTGATTTCAATGAATCAGCATTTTTTTCTTAAAATATTTTTTAAAAAATCCCAAATGCACTGCTATACAAATAACCCTCTGTTCTCCTTTAAAGTATTCCTTCTGTCATTATGCAAAACTTGCATAATAAGACAGACTTCAGTATGTCAATGATATTGTAAGATTACAGAGACAGAAAATCAGAGTATGTTATCACTTTGTTAACATTGCTGGAAATAAATTCTCTAAATCAAGGGATCCAAAAGTTTTTATCTTTATTAATTTTTCTGATTTTAAGCAAAGAAATAAGGAAAATGCAAGGATAATTTGTTTACAGATTTTGTGGAATGACAGAAGAACATTTAGCAAGGTTTATGTTCTACTAACTGCAGGCAATCAAGGAACTGCAGCTCCTGGATGTTTACCACTAAGCGCATATCGGAGCTCACACACATTGTTTGTGTCCGCATGGTGATTCGTGCACAGGCATATAAAGATACAGAGGTCTGGATAAATAAATACACTCCAAGTATCAACCACACTAATCTTTATGCATTTTCAAACAATTAGCAGTCCATAAAGGCATGTTACATTCATGTTACAAGCTTCAGCAATACATAACCTTAATATAATAAAAGTGTTTTTATTTTCCCTCTATTTTGGAGGCAAAGCAAGCACTGGAGAAAAGTCACCTAAGGATGTAAAAATTTGAGGAAATCCTAAATACAGGAAAACAAGAGGCTAGAACTGAAAACACTTGACTGTTTTTACCATCTTAAACTAGAAACACTGCTGCATGGCCAGATATAACACACGAGCCTGCAAGGCGAAGGCTATTTTATGGCTCGTGTGGATGATAAGGAGCATAAATGAAAGACTACGCAAGCTCATCTGTATGGAAACTGCAAAAGTGCATGGAATATTAGGGGAATTCAGAAGCTGAGTATTTATTAGGAAGATTGCAACTGGTCCTGAGTAGAAACAAGGACGGAGGTTCCGTACAAAGTCCAGTGAAGAGAAATAATCCTGCAACTTCGGAAGTTTATACCGCAACATGGAGAAGCCCAAAAAGGAAACAAATAGTTCAAAGAGCAAGAGAACTGTGAAAATGGCATACAATTCTTTTTATTATTTATAACCCATTTTCTCCAGTTGTGTATCCTCATCCTCTTATTTTCAGCTTAAGACATTTGTGCAAGCAAGTTTCTTTCCAGCAGACATTAATATTTTGTGGGCAAACACAAAAATCCCTAGATTTTTATGTCTCCACACGCACACGTTTTTGTTCAATTTATTCAAGCACTCATCCTCTCAGAAAGTAAGGACAATTCTGTCCAGCAAACAAGAATCACAGACAGGTCTCAAGTGGATATGGAATGCCTCCGCAGAGCCTTTTTCTACTGAAAACACAAATAGTTGCTGAGCCTGTCGGAGGAAGCTGTGTCTGTTGGATTCTCGACCGCAGTGTATTTCTTATTTGAGCCACATGAAATAGGATGAAAGGCAGAGGAGATGGAGAGCGGGGATAAACCCTGAGTGCTGGGACTGTGATTTCAGCCCAAAGACTGCCCTGAAGGATGGAATAGGAGAGGCTGCTAAGGGACAGGAGGCCAAATCTTTCCTTTTGCTTACATACATCCAGATGTGGAATTTAGAAAGACCGGTAAAGAAGGAGAGCAGCAGCTGAATCCAGGCAGGGAAAGGCAATAAAGACTCCTGTGAAGCAATTACAAGTGTCAGAGATAAATCAGAACAGCATTAAGAATGAAAGAGAAAGATGGTTCATCTGAAAAATCCTTACTAAATGAGCACTAGAAAGTTGGCTTTGAATCTGCTAGAATTCAAACACAATTTCTTACGCAGAAACATTAAATTATTGTGCTACATATACATATATTAATTAAACTAACACAAATCAATGTAATGCACAACAGTATTGTATATGTTCCTCATCTAAAATTCATCATTTCCCTGTTGTGTTTCAAAGTTTGAATCCTGTAGCACAATTCCTACAATTTCCTTAGTTTTCAAAACTGTCCTACTAGCCACTACTGCTCTTCTGGTTGAGAATGGCAAGGTGGGGTTTTAACCATCAACACTGTTCAGCACCAGGAGGAAAGTTGGATGAAATGAACCTTCTGTCCTTAGGTGATGGATTAGACCTGAAATGTCTGAGTTGCACACCGAGTTGCTGTGACCTCCTACCCCTAGTGACAGCCAGCATGTTTACAAAGATATTGCAATAGTTGGGGGGGTTAGCAGACATTACACTAATGGATCTTGTTTTCTGAAGGTTTTGGGGAAAAAAAAACTAAGGATTGCTGGGGAGGTTCTGGAGAGCTGGTTTAGCAGAACTGAATTTCCTGCTTTTTCAGTTTGCCCAACAGTGAGAGAAAATCTAATGAAATAGTTATTCTTACAGGGCCAAAAAGTTGTCTTGAGCTCTCCCAGACAAACAGCTTCATAAAAATAAAACTCTGAAAATGCACAACAACTTAAGAATATGACCAAGATGAATAAGGGAAAGTGACTTGATGCTCCTTACTTAAAAGTCTTCTATATACTGGCTTCTGACTATGAATTATTTAAGAGTCGTTTGGAAAACATCATCACTTATAGGAAAAATCTGCATCTCTAAAGAGATCACAGTTTTGTGGATAGGATCTTAATTTATTATTTCAACATATGATCTCAGGGATGCCCAGCTGTTGAAACAAGAAAAAGTAATTTTAAGAAGTTTGTTTACTCATTTTTCTTTTTTCCTCCGAATGTAATGCAATAGGCTTGACTACCCTTCCTCCAGTCAGCTCCTGGGAGGGCTCATGAGGACAGCATGGCATGAGGGGCCTGCAGAGCCATGCAAGCAGCCTCAGACACTGGAATTGCCAGACAACTGGCAACTAAATTCAACAGCATTCATAATCTTCCATCTTCCATGGAGTAACTTGCTGGTAAGCCCACATTTCAGTACTGGTACTCAGTCTGGGCTTCAGTGACTACCTATCTAAAGCTCTTGAGATCTGCCTAGAGATCTGCCTACCCTGGCAGGACTGGATAAACGTATATAGAGAGAGATGTCACACAGCCCTTCAGCAGATTGTGGCTCCAGTACCAGGATTTGGAAGCACTAGGACAGCTTATTTAAGTTCCAGCTAAAGTTTTTCAGTTCCCAGTGTAAGAAAGCTGTGAGCGCTGCAGTACTGGTTATTACAGAAGCTCTCCCACTGTAAGTGATTAAGAAGAAACTGGACCAATCATTTTTGCAGGTCAAGCACTGTCAGGGCAGAGGAGCAACAGTACAAACATTATATTTTCAGGATCTAATTTGTGTGATTCTCTCTGCTGCTCTCTATTATATGATGCAACTGTTTATAGCAATGTAGGGACAGTAGGGACTGCTTAATCAGGACAGTGTAATGCATGGGCAATTATCCAAAGCCACACGTTTTCTAAATTCTGTATGGGCAGAGATGGAGCTTAAGAGCTCTGTAGGGATCAGAGCTGCTAACGAACTTCTAAGGAGGGCTCTGGGGACTGGGATGCGCATAATGAGAAAATCTGGACATTCAGTGTGAAGAACTCTCCCAATTTAGCTGCAGTGTATGTAAATTAAATTTTTATTTGATGCTTATCACTACGCAGTCCACTTTAGCACTGTGCGATAAAGTGGATGGTCTGTGATTTTTCTTTTTTGTTATTAGTGAAGTTGAAAGTGGTTCAGAAAGGGGAGACCTGGAAAACTTGGTCAAACGTGCTGTTGGGAAGTACAATTATACAGCCAAATTTTCCTGTCAGGTCCCACCTCTTCAGTTTACAGCATTATGACTGCAGGCAATATGTTTATTCATTCCCATATGTTATGTATGGACATCATATGCAAAGAGTGTGTATACATATGTATGTATATGTGTCTGTACATATACACATATATATTTATAACGCATCTACTAAAACAAAGGGGTCTAGAGAACCTTTAAAACACTGGATTTATAAAAGAAGAGAAAAAAAATTCCAAAATACTTAATTCTATGTTTTTTCTACTGTTCCTTCCACCTACCTAAAAGTGCTTCCACCATATTTAAGCTACTAAAGTCTGAAGACATCCTTGATGTTCACCTTTAGTTCTGATCCAGTTTCTTTGTTACTGAGTCAGCTCAGAAACACATCTCTGTTCAGGAAAGCACTAAAAGCTACACTTAAACACATTCTTAAAGGTGAGTGACTTCTCAAATCAGCCTAATGATTTAACATACTATTAATAAACACTCCTTAATCATAGAATCATAGAATCATAGAATCATAGAATGATTAGGGTTGGAAGGGACCTTAAAGATCATCAAGTTCCAACCCCCCTGCCATGGGCAGGGACACCTCCCACTAGACCAGGTTGCCCAAAGCCACATCCAGCCTGGCCTTGAACACTTCCAGGGATGGGGCATC
>WKFP01015041.1:815131-873957 GCA_011057875.1 Pterocles orientalis
AAAGGCTGAATGTATGTCCTTGAGAACAAATAACAACATCCTAGCAATAACTATAAACGTTCTTCTCTTATCAATTCTCTCCTGAGCAGGAATCCAAAACATAGCTTCTTGCTAGCTGTTTATGAAGAGAAGGGAAAAGGAAAAAAAAGTTAACTCTGCTCTGCTTAACCCACGACACATCTTCATGAGAGGAGCCTCTGATCTGAATTTAAGATCCCAAATCAAAATCAATGACAGTTCTTGCCTCAGAGGTGCTATTCAGCTTCACTGTGGTGCTGACAAACCTCCTCAGATGAAGACAGAGTCAGAGCTTTAACTATCTCTCGTATCAACAATGTCTAGAAAATTTCATTTGAAAACATTAAGATCTATCTGCCAGGTGTGGTGAGAATGTATAGGTTTATAGGCACTACAGATTTATGCACCAAGACCTCTTACATTCTCTGGAGCATATTTTTTGGGGGAGAAAAAATAAGACAGATTGCCTCCTGCAATGGTGCTGAGATCAGTTTCATGTACAAGCCAATAAAGATTCAGCAGCACTCACCACACTACCCTGACTTTCCGCATATTGACCCCTTGCTTTTGTGCATAGGAATCCACGCCAAGATCTCGTCTGTGATCGGTTTATAGAGCATATGTAGACTGGGATGCTCTACAGAGCATCAGCTCCTCACAGGCTACTGATTGAGAAACACTGCTTTCTACCCAACCCTCTGAGAGTCCTGCAGTTTACCATAGCATGTGTCAATAGGATAATGGTATCAAACGTTTCCTATGAAAATTGGAAAATGACTCATGAAACAGCCTGAGCACACACTGTAACTGTTCTTTTTAATCTCAGCTGTGGAAGAAAGGCCCTTCAGGCCAAGGTCCTTCCCTGCTAGGCACTGCATATGTGGACTACACTCAGGGGCTTCTTGACTACCAACTATAGATGAAAAAACAGATACATACAAAACTACGAGGAGATGAAGGAAATTATGCTAAGTAGCAATCACAAGCCAGCACATCCTTGCAAGGTTTCTTGGAGATGTCATGGATGGTATGTGTCCTCTCACCTCTGCGTCAGAGCAACAAATCTAGATCAATGGGATTTCAGTGTAGAAGAGCGAGTGAAGCAAATAATGTGGGCTTGTGCTGCTCGCTGACTTCTCATTCCTTCTTTGTTGAACTTATTCACTTCCAGTTCTCCTCCCCTCACTTTCCCTGGCTTCTACCTCTTGACTTTTGATTCACAGATATACTTGGGCATCTAACTGCGTGTGTGAAAAATTCTTGGGTGTAACATTCTCAGGATATGTTAGCTGCTGTTTGTAAGACTAAAAGGGAGGTGATTCTCCCCCTCTACTCTGCTCTTGTGAGACCCCACCTTGAGTACTGTG
The DNA here is from genome assembly GCA_011057875.1 of Pterocles orientalis. Taxonomy (NCBI): domain Eukaryota; kingdom Metazoa; phylum Chordata; class Aves; order Pterocliformes; family Pteroclidae; genus Pterocles; species Pterocles orientalis. The sequence continues at coordinate 816,517 of WKFP01015041.1, forward strand.
TTCAGATGTGGGGCCCCCAACATAAAAAAGTCCTGGACCTATTGGAGAGAGTCGAGAGGAGAACCACGAAATTGGTCAGAGGGATGGAGCATCTCCCCTATGAGGACAGGCTGAGAGAGTTGGGGTTGTTCAGTCTGGAGAAAAGAAGGCTCCGAGGAGAACTAATAGCATCCTACCAGTACCTGAAGGGGGCTACAGGAGAGATGGGGAGGCACTCTTTATCAGGGAGTGTAGTGACAGGACAAGGGGTAATGGATATAAGCCGAGAGAGGGGAGATTTAGACTAGACATTAGGAAGAAATTTTTGACTGTGAGGGTGGTGAGGCACTGGAACAGGTTGCCTAGGGAACTTGTGGATGCCCCATCCCTGGAGGGGTTCAAGGCCAGGCTGGATGAGGCTTTGAGCAACCTGGTCTAGTGGAGGGTGTCCCTGTCCATGGCAGGGGTGTTGGAACTCAATGATTTTTAAGGTCCTTTCCAACCCAAACCATTCTATGATTCTATGATCTTACTTACACTTGGTTCCCTACAAGGAGCAACTCATCCCCCTACCTACCTCTTGGGGACGAGTCTCCTTCCAGGGGTGCCTGTCTCTCTCTGTCTGCTCTAGAGGAGGTCCAGCTCAGGATGAATGGTTTCTAGGCAGTTCAAGTCTGGCAAGGTGCCTGGTTTCACTAATCCCCCTTCCCAGGGTCACATCCATGTCTAAAAACTGCAAAATTCAGGGCCATTGCAATGGGGACAAACATAAGAACAAATACTCTTGATCCCAGGGCTGGAGGCTTAGTAGATCTTCTAGTGCAATTTCTAAGCTGACAGTGCTGTATTTGCTGCTTTAACGACTTTTATGGAGATGTGGTCTCTGCAGCTACCGAGAGGACAAAAACAATTTTCTTGGTCTTGCATTCACAGCACTTTCTTTAGAGGAATTATGTCTTTTCCTGGTTTAAACAAATAAAATAGTATTTGGGCTATATGTTTCAGATTATTAAAACACATTCACTTGTGATACTGCTTATTCCATGCAACTGGGAATGAATTTTTCGGATTATACACATAGCTAAAAACCCGTAAGTTTTGTCATTCATATCCATAAGCAGCATGGCAAGCTCATAAAAGCCATTACATTTCACTTACACAAGTGTGTTAAATTACTCAGTCAGCTGACATCTGGCATGAACTATAAATTGCTCTAAAAATTCTTTTAGAAATATTATTATATTATTATTAATTTGCTGTGTTATGTCAAAGCATATCACACACATAGCAATCCTGAAATTAATTAGCATTTTCAAGGCTCACATTGAAAAAGCCCATAAAGCCATCAGAAATAATCTCCAAGATACTAGCAGGTTAAGCCATGCTGTCACAACTTGCCTTTGACATATTTCCTTCAATCCATCTTTAAGAATAAAACACAATAAACTGTGTGCAATTTCTTTGTAGCATATCCTTGAGTTACAAATTAGGCTCAGAGGCTAAGATTTCATTTGCAACTTATATTCACTAAAAACAAAGCATTTAGAAAAATAACAGTATTTTTTACTCACTTTCTAGCAATTCAAAGCTACTCTTTTATGATACCCAGTTCAATAAAGGAGAGCAGAGAACAGCTTAACTATTTAAACATGATTTTGAACACAGGCTTCCTTTCTGGGTTTACTGTCGTTCTTCAAGATACCTAGCTAGCGAAGTTGAGTAATATTTCAATAAAAATATAAAATTTCATTCAGTATAATTTAAAATAAAAAATCATTTAGAGAATAAAACCCAAGGTTAAATTCAACAAAGTTTTATGAAAATGCTTCATTTTCAGCACACTAGAAGCCCTGCTGAAATTCTGCTGATACTCTTTTTCAGAAGTGCCTGTTATACTTTTTTCCTTAAAAACAGCATGACAATTCGCCCAAAGCCCCTCAGCTGAAAGATCAAGAGCTACAGTAAAAAGTCAAACACCTGAAGAAGTTACAATGTGCCACAACTACAGTTGTCTGGGAAGCCTCATTGCATTCTCCTTGTGGCATGGCAGCACAGTGACAGAAATATCACATGAAATCCTTTTCCCACCCATGATTGCAGCAGACAGCTCAGACAGAAGGAGCTAAAGTAATGCAGGAAACCAAGATTTGGTAGTTCTTGCTTGCAGGATTTTGGACTTTGCAAATTACTTCAAATGTATTTTGTAGTCATCCTGGGATATGTTCTAGGAAGGAGGTGCTGGATGCCCACTCATCAAGTTGTTGGGCACTTTGTAGCATTTACCACCCATCTCTGTGCACCACTGAGTACAGTTTTTCATGAATACAGAAAACATAACCTTTAAATAAATAAAGAATTATTAACTCCCTTCTACCCAGTAACTGAAAAATCTCATTTCTAGGAATATCATGTTTGAGGGTTTACTATAACAAAAAATATCATTTAGTAACCAATGTCAGCTTGCAGAAGGAAAGCACTACTGTCAAGATCTTTGTTCTTGGAGGTTGTTTTTCAAAGTAAGGGGTATCTGAACTAGTTTCTCAATGGCTCCCCACAGTCTTTGCTTTGGATTTTAAAGAGGAATGGTGACAGGTCTAAGACTGCAGTGAAAAAAGCCTTCAAAACTGGCATAACCCAGCATAACTCATGCAGAAACATCTGCTTGGGGCAGAAAGCCTTGACACCATGCCATAAAAGGTAAATAACAAAGAAAAAAAATAAATTTATTTCCTGAACCTCTTATCTAGACAGGCAGTAGCACAAAATAGAAGTGGTACAGTCAACAAGATGCCCACACTGCCTGTGTGTGTATGGAAAACAGAAGCCTTTCATCACTACTGGGTTTGTCCACATCACCTGCTTGAGGCAAATGTAGGTATCTAAATTGGAGGCATTCAGTTTCCCCTATGGGTCACTATCTTTGTCAGCTGACAGTACAGCTAATTTAGGCTATGTGGAAGTTAACACATATCACAGCTTGATCGGAGTGGATCCGTACAGCTGGAGCCAAGAGCATCCGCACTGAAAGTTTGGGTGGGGGATTCTTCAGTCTCGTCTGCATTCTTCGCCTGGGGTCCGAATGCCTTGACAGACAATGTGTGTTTGGTGTGTGAGTGTGTCTTACCGAGCAGGGGCCGCCCGCCGCCCCGGCCCCGCGCCCAGCCCGGTCTCACGGTGCCATCTAGTGACCGCTGCACGCACCGGCACCCGCCCGCACCCCGCCGCCTCCGCCCCCTGCAGCTACTGCTGGAAGGGAAACCCATGCAATGGCTCCCCCAAATTAGGCAGCAACGACACTTCGGTAAAGCCACAAAAATTAAAAGGAAGACCCCAAATCTACCTTTATCTGCCTCAAAACATAGATGCAAACATCCTTAGAAACTCGGTAGCATGCAAAACAGCCCTGTACCACATTCAGAGGTTAGGCTATGTCACCAGCAGTCCCAGAAATGCCCTAGTGAAAGAAGTAACCAAGTTCAGAACAATTACAAATTAGTTACAAATCAATATGGCCCATGACTGACACACGGGATGCTTCAGATAGCAGTGCCGCTGCAGGCAAGGGTAACAGAGAGTTTATTTGCCAGGTTGTAATGATACATGTATATAGCTCTGGCTAGGCCAGTTAGTTTCTCACAGAGACAAACTGTCCAAGACAAGTTTTTCTCACTGGAGTTCATGAACACTTTCTTAGCATCCTTAGTGACAAAGAATCCAAAGCACAGTCAGCCAAAATATCCAAAACCTATGAGTAAGGCACCTGATACTAACCTAAAAGTAATGTGACATTAATCAGGTGGGGAGGGTTGTTTATCAGCTGTCTGGCTTTTTATGCCTATAGGATCTACATTTTCAAGCCACAATTCAAATGTTTATTTACTTTTAAGCGATGTGTTTGATTCTTATACATTTAAGTGATGTCGTGTGCTGGGCCTTTTAAAAGGGGATAAAAAGAATCCCTTCACAATCACAAAATCAGAAGAGTCGTAATACTTAGTTTGACCTAAAAGATCAGGACCAGGGCAATCAATTTAGAGTCTCCTTTTATAGGACTTTAAAATTATCCATCTGTGACCCCACACGTTCAGGAAAGCCTTTCAACTTGTTCTTCCATAAGCATCAAAATAGCCACACTTCACAGCAGTACTCAATGAAGTTTACAACATTTTTCTATTTGTCTGACTGTCAGCATGCAGTATTCAGTCAGCAGCAGGCAAATACACAAAGAGAAGATGGCAAAATTGGAGAGTCACGGAGAACTGAGAACTCAGCAGCTGTTTCCCCTTGAATTATCTGCTTAGGAAGCTCTTCTCTGCATGCTTGACATGGGAACAAAAGAGGCTGCTGTCCATCCTCCCAGCCATGGCTGACAACCTATGACAGACTATCAGGCAAGCTGCAGATCCATTACTGGCTTACTGGGAAGGCTCAGGAGACATCTATGATGCCACTTTCAGGCAGGGCCCTACACCTGCTAAAAGGTTGGATAATTCCCATTCGGGCTTCTTGCTGAAACACCCTCTTGGGTTTTCTGTATGTTTTATTTAGTATGTTCACGTCAAGTTGCTCAAGTGACTGTACAAGGACATGAAGCATGTCTCTGTCTCTTGAGGGACACATCTCCTGAGATTGCCATTCAGGGCCTTTCAAGCTGTCCTGTCTTTCGTACATAGCTCATCTCTCAGTTGGTGATGAAGGGTAACTTCTTTTGGCACTTTCTTCATCTGATCTGGACAACCCTGGAATACGCATGAGTTAACTTCCAGCAACTCGACATCCTGATTGACAGTTTGTTGCATAAAATGGATCCTCCCCTCGAGATATGAAAGCCTTGTCCCATGTTGACAGACCCTATTGTTCCACAGAGCAACCTGAGTTTTATTCTGAAAAAGATGCTTTGTCTTGGCCAGCACAATGAACATTAGCAATGGTCTTTCTGGGTAAAACTCTAAATAGTCAAAGTTTTTCCAAAGTTGCAAGGGCACCCAAAGTAATTTTCAGTCCCTAGCTTTGAAATTGCAAGAACATCCATTTGTGTAAAATGTTGTTTTGTTGTTGGTAGGACCCACTTTGCAAGAACAGAAAGAGAAGTGGACCAATCTTTTATATGTACTAATCATTAAGGCTGCTCAAAGATGACCATTCACTTGAGAAGATGGGAACAGCAGAAGTGAAAGCGTTCACCAGTAGAAAGCAGAGAAGATTACAGAGTTCATGGAAATCAGCATGACTGTATTTTCACTTTTAACAATCTGACAGACTTGCATGCAGAAAATAAAGGCACATTTTTCATGGTATAGCTCACTTGGCCCAGTGATGGTGTTTGGCCTCTGCAGCAGAAATGAAATATTTTGCCTGGGAATATGGATAGAAGACATCTTCCCTTACTGCCTGCAGTACGCCAGTGCTGGTCATGCAGATAGCCAAGAACCTGACAGTAGAACAGCCTGCAAAGAGCCACTACCTGGCAAAATTGGGCTACTATCATATTTACAGCTGAACAGCAGATAGAATAGCAAGGGATATGCCAGAAAATAAGGACTCAGCTTCTCCAAATATGTATGCACCCAGAAGAGCACATCGAAAGCAGACAAGAGCAAAGCAAACTAAGAAGTCAGCCTTCACGAGCAATGACTCAAGAGAGGTACACTCAGATGAGCAGCTTTAAGGGCAACCAAATAGTCACACAAAAAACCTGCATGCTAATATTAGCCCCTTAAGCATTTTGTTCTTTCTATTTTAAAGGTTTTCAACCTTGCCACCAGGGATTCATAAGGATAAGTCAAGTATCTAGGCCTAAGTTTCCAGAAGTATTTCTGATTTAGGTTTGTTCAATTTTTAGGTATTCCTATATGAGGACCCTATAAGGTCTTAAGCACCCTTGTGCTCAACAGAAAGAAGACCCGAGTCAAAAAAATGACTGTGGATAGATATATATACAGTCACCTTCAGAGATGACTAAATTACTGATGCCCACAATCACCTCAGCGCTAAACTATTCTGAGAAGAAGTGGTGGCAATGTTTAAACATGCTGAAACATACAGTCCCAGCCAATGAGCCCATTTAAGACTCGTACTACCCAGTTCAAGCCCAAGTGATAGATTATAAATAAAAAGCAAATAATCCCAATCTACCTGCTTTCTAACAGCAAATGCAGGGCTGGAGTTTCCCTCCAGCTTGTGCTCTGTACCATTCTTCTCCAATAGTTCACCCCAGAGACATCTTGCCTTCTTTCTACCTTTCTTTTGTGTGTGTTCTTCACGTTTAGATGAAATGTCAGTGTCCTATTTTAAGCCACAGTTTATGCAAGATGGACCTTTTCATTTAACTGCACAACATTTGAAAAGGCAGACTCTAGGAGGATTCTAGGTTCTCATCCTAGATGCCCCCACACACACACTTATTTAACGAAGCCTGTAAAAAGAAAGTTCGCAATGTGATAACTATGTTCATTTTGGTCACACCCCACCCAACCATATGCTGTTGTTTTTTTAGCACACATGGAATTTTGCACGCTAGCAATATGTTGGAGCTTTTGGGGTTTTAAGTGCTGAAATTAAATTACTTCTGGTGTGAAAACTGAAACCACCTCCAGCAACATGCAAGAATTTCTGAAGTTGTTGCAGATTCCACAATATTTTGGGTATGGAACAGAGGAGGTGTACCTCTTCTTTCCTGATTTCTTAGATGGGTTTACAATGTAGAGATACTTCAGCTAACTTGCTTAGGACACATCTATACAGCATACTGCAGTGTGGCATGAGTGTGGTGCAGCTTTGGGAATAATTCGTGCCGTCGAAGGCAAGAAAAGACAAAGCAGTAACATAGCAACATTTTACTCAACATTGTTTGATTAAAACATACAAGCAGAAAACATGGACAGCTACAAGCTATTTATTCAAATCTCTTGAATTCCTTGTTTGTTTTACATGAATAAGGTAGCACATGATGAAAGCATCAAAAGAAATTCTGGGGTTTTCAGTGAATCAGCTACAGTTTAAACACATCCTTATATAATTCAAAGAAGCAGGAAGTGGAACTGGTGCTGCAGTTCACTCCTTCAGATGCCAAGTTTTCAGTATCTGAAGACATTAATAAGTCAATGCTTATTGCAAAGTGGCTGCTGTTTTTAGTTTAAAGTTATTACTTTCTCTTTAAACTTGGAACCTATGAAATGATATGTGAGTATTTTTTAATATATTTTGCATACTTTGATAACAGAAAAAATTCTGAATTATAGCGTTACTTCTACGTGGACTAGTACGTATTTGCTACATATGAAATATACTTGATTCATTTAAAATTTTTGAACAGTCGGTTGTATCATACTCAGATAACTTACTATTTATAGCTCCAAATACATATCCAAGAATCTTACGCTCTTTACTGTACTTACCCACACACCATCACAGAGATGCATTTAACAAGTAGGCTAAGACAGAGAAAGAAACAGAAAAAGAGCTTCCAGTTTCTGAAGCTGATTAAGTCTGGACCAGTCTTTCCTTCAGGTAAAAGACCATTTCAGTAGGAGGCTGCCACAGAGCTCAGCTTCTAATGCAGAGAGAAAAGATTTTGTCTCATCGGGCTGAAGTTCCTCTCCTTTGAGTCTATCCCTTCTTGAGCTGCACAGGAACATCTGGCTTATTCTGCCAACCCAACACCTCCCTTTCTTCCTCCTCCATGTTTGATTCCCACCATCACAAAGAGCACCTTGGTATTGCCACCAAAAGACACTTGAAACATTTCCTCAGCCTCTAACAGCTGAAAGCCAGCTACCCTACTCATTAAACTACGCATGCTTCATTCCCCCTCTCCCCAAGTCCTATCCGAAGAATGGGCTCCTCTATGAAATATGGATTTCTACCTCAGTCAATGAAATATGGATTTTGACCTCTTCCCCACTGCTCTCTCTTTTCCTGCTGGACACACGAGACCCAACATCTCTTCCTTCTCTTCCTTCACCATGTGAGACCTTCAGCAAGCTGGGAGTCTGCTTAATTTCTCATTTTCTTTCATTCCAATGTTCCCTCTATTCCCTTCAGTAAGTCCATTTCTCCTGCTTTATTTTAGCTTTATACACCTAAAAGTTTCTGAGCTTTATTGTACCAGTACTCTTGACCCAGTCAAAATCTGAAGTCCTGCTATACTGTTCTTCCAGGTTTGAGAGACAGTCTTTCCAACATCAGCCATCATGGAGCTGACCCATGGGCCTCTTGAACAAGGTTTCCACTCTGCTTTCAAACCCAACAGATCTTCCCTTAAAAGCCAGCCAGACTGCAAGGAGTCAGAATCAGTGTTGTCATTATATTTCTTCTTGAGTTTTTATGAATTATCACCACTATATTGCAGTTTATTAAAAACTTTGCCTTGGTTGGTTTTTTTCTGCCTTAACAATACATCATACTGTAAAATATAATATTTTTGAAGTTACAAATGGGAATTGCTTTGAAATCATCCAAAGAGCAACAACAGAAAAAAGTTATAAGTTAAGAAAATCAGAAAGCCTGAATGTAGAACCACAGTGTTTAGTTAAAGAGGGTTCAGCAACTGACATCGCACAAACTTAAATCTTTGGCACTGCTGGCATTGTACCATTTAAAGATCAGCAACAAGAAAAGACATTTCATGGGAACTTCCAATAAGAATTCAAAACTGAATCTCAATTTCACTACATTTGGATCCCCTTTTGTCTTTCCTTCCATAATTACTCAAGCACTGAAGCATTCCTTGGTTGAACACTCTCAAAAAGTACATTTTAAATTGGGAATACTTGCACTTCAATGAAAGTGGAATTAAGAATTATTTTTAAACAAATTTCCAGTTGCCATACTGAGTCAACAAATACAGAATCATTTGCAGTGCACAGACACATCATGAACTGGGGAAAAAAAAAGGAAAAAAATAATTTATATCTTTTGGGAGCTATTCACTGAAAGTGCCTAGAGTAGGTAAGTGAAAGCACTGTTTTCACCGGCTCTGAAAAATGCAATGTGCTCCAGGTAAAATTTCCATCACCCTCTGTGGAGTGTGATTTTTTTTTTTTTAAGAAGACAGATAAACACTTTCCTCCCCTGAAACAAGCCTTAAGTCAAAGCTTCCTCCCAGGAGCTCAGAAACTCCTTGTATAAGCTTTAAATATGCCCAGCTGTGTATTTTTTAGCCCAAAGACTCACACCAGCTTGTTTTAGTATTCCCTCAACATCATGAACCAACAGGCATCAGTACGAAGCTCTGGGCAGGCTGGTAACACCTGCTTGGGAGGGTCAGGAGAATTCTGGCATCCTCTTCCACTTCCAGGAAAACTGATGACATGGCATGATGTCTTTCCTCCATTTCAATGTTCAGAACCACCTTTGGACAATTAGACGTAAGACTATATTTCCTAAATTTGCATAAAATGAGAATCACACAGATGGACAACACATGCTTCCCATAAGTCCAGTGTGAAAATTGCTCTATCACTTGTCGTTGTACCCAATCTTTCCACATTTCTGGCAATTCACATCTTAAACAAACAAGAATTGTGACAAGCAAAACAGATGGTCTCTCCTCCTCCTTCCTAAAAAGTTCCAAAGGCATATTTCCTAAAATTCTTGCTTTTTAATGGTACTGTTTTACTTGTCACAGCAGTTTTGAAAGAACTTTCAGTAATACCCAAATAGCAGCCCTAAGTCTCTTTTACACCAAGGTCCTGGAAAAACTGCCTGTGAGTGCAAAGGATCCATTCAGGGAATGAGCTAAAGCCCCCGGATCTTCTAAAGAGTGAATTTAAAGAGGTGCCAGTCAAGCTGTTTAAAGACTTGCTGTTCAAAGGCTAAGAGGCAGATTCTGTTTCCTTCTCCATTTATAAAATGGATTATTAATTGATGTTTGGTGTCTGCTCATTATCAGTGTGTGGGAGCTCTGTCAAACCTACACATTTGCTAAGGAAAGAATGTCCTGTGACAAAGGGTGCTCCTAATCAGTGGCATGTGAACTTCTTCATTGGGAGCGTTCACAATAGATGTAGAGAGAGTTAAGAGTGCCTTTGCCTCCTGTTGTGGCCTTAGAGCATATCAACCTTTGCATTTCTCTTTTGTCTCCACCCCATGTGGTCTTCTGCTCAAATGTGCCAACTTTGATTACAGGTACCCACCACCTACACAGCAGGAGCTGTGCAGTGTTTAGAGAGATGGGACAGGCAAATGTACCCGGCAACGGTTATGGGCATGTGGACCACCTTGTGGCATTAACTTCTGAACAAGCTGATGATGAGCAAAAATGTTGTGTAGAGAAATCTTCAAGGAATCCATGAACAAAATTCTCATAAGAGAATGAAAGGTAAGCAACAACAGTACAAAAGAGGCTGCAAAAATATGACCAAGAGCGTAGCAGTTCTGTCTCTAAGCAACGCAGACTGAAAAAGCAACCCCTTACTTCACAAGAAACAAGTATTAATAAACAATACAGCCATCATGCCAGTAACCCCCTCAGCCTTTGCAACACCATTTCATAAGACTCTTCCAGCCTGTGCAGCTACATGTATACGTTTTGTAGATATGCAAATGACTAGACTTACAAGAGAAGTTGCATACATATATTTTCATTGCTCCACATGAGCAAGCAGGAGAAAGAAGTCCTTGGTTAGGGTATTCTTCTGTTAAGGTATTGCTGGAGGAATAGTAAGTGTGCACCTCATCAGAAAATGAGGCACAAGCCTGGCTCTCCTCTTGCTGCATGTGTTCTCCCAGCATCACTCTGTCATAGAAAAGGTAGTGCACCATTATCACTGTCTTAAAGGAAAGCAACTGCTGTCAGCTGCATTTTGAGAGAAGTCTGATGCTGTTGTAGCATAACGAGTGGCATCTGAAAACACCTACTTAAGGAATGCCTCAGTCAAGTTAGAGGAGGAAAATCTATTTACCAAACACCACAAATAATGTGATGGAGAGGCCTATGGCAGCCCTCGCCAAGCACAGAGGCAGCTCCAGGATGCTCTAGGTAGCAGGTTGGCAGATGTTTTTTTCCAGACTCAGTTGCAGGCTCATGTACCTCAGGGGCTGTTTTAGGTGTCCCACTTCAGCTCTAAGTCTTGTTTACAGATGGTGTATTTAATACCCTGCCCAGGAGACAAAGGGAGGGCTGCACATTCTGTATTGCCCTGCAAGCCTGTGCCTTTCCTATGTCTGACTTGGAAGCGTGCTTTTCTCAGTAGCAGTTTTACACATAAATTCACATGGTTCTGAGTATGAACAGCAAACAGTAGAAATGCACACTTAACAGGACAGAGTGACAGTGAAAGTTTTCTGATTTCTGTAAGCCACCTAAATCATTGAAGTTAGCTCCATAATTAACTGACTGGATGGTGCCTAAGGCTGATTTGATGGTTGAAAGAAAGAGAGAATATAGAGACTCTTACTAATGATCAGGAACTGCCACTCTCACTTACACTGGATATCATTTCACTGCCCAGACTATCTCTTCAGTTTTAGTTGACCAAGTCAACACATCATTAAATTAGGTTGAGCAGTAATTTATGCCAGAAATACTCCCACTGGTACTACTGCACTATTTCTGGAATAAATTACTATTCATGATTATCTCTGCTATTGTTTCCTTCGCCTAAACAACAGACAACACAGCAGGAGCAAGGGTCACTTCATACTAAAATGCATAACAAAGACAAGAAGTATTTTCTGAAGTGTCTATGAACTTACTTCCAGAGACTGAAGTCTTCTACTCAACTGTAAATTTGATACATGCAATCACAAGTTTCCCCCTTCTATCCACCCTGGCAGTATGTTTTGATCCCAGTTTCAAGTGATCATTTATGAAGCAAAAAGCTCATTCAGTTCCCATACCCACCAGCTCGCTGGAGTCCCTGCTTTGCACTTAAAAACTATATCTACACTGCAGAGTCAGGACAAACTTTCCTTTAGCTATATTTAAAACTAGATAAGGCACCTCTGTAGCACTTACATCTGGAGAACTGAGAAAGGCAATTAGTGTAAATACGAACAATGATTTCTTTTTTTCTGACGAGAAACTCCTTTCTACTTTCAAAGCCAAAACACAGAACTCATATTGTGAGTTACAAATGGACCTGGGCTGGGAAGTGAGGGAACAATAAAAGAGATGTTAATAAAAGGTACATATAATTTATTAGCTGGGCATTTCCTTCCAAGGACATGTGTCCCTCTGGTATCATCAGCACAAGTAGAAGTGTAATTACTCCACACAACCTCTGCCTCTCAACAAGCAAATCCTTCTGAAATGGACGTATGAAGGCAAAAAGCAAGGAGGTTCCTGGGAACATCTGTGCTGTTCTCCATGTTACCTTCTGGTGACCAGAACCACTGATGCAAGAGCATCCCCCCTAGCTTCAAAAGCTCTGTGTCCCTCCTGATACAAGTGCAGGAATCTGCCTGGCTTGAGGGACCCGGGTGCATTGCACAGAGAAGAAACAACATAGGCCAAGTTATTTAAGACTAATCATTACAGTCTGGCAAATGTTTGGCATGCAGCCACCACCAGCAGCCATTCAAAAGTACCAGGTGGCTCCATCTTGCCAGCAAGATGATTTGGCAGAGATTTTGAAATGAAGCTATTCAAAGCGAAAATCATCTGCCCTTTCTAAACAGAACTGTCTCAAATGCTTGATTAGATTTCAATCCAAACCAGATATTTTTTCTGTTCAAATTAACTGACTGCAAAATAAGCCATTTTTGTCCCAGCCTGTCTGGCTGAGCGTGCCTCATAATGGTTTTATGGTATTTCTCCGTGTAACATTTGCTGAGACATGGGCTCTATTATGGAACCTGGGAAGAGATGCTGTAAATGGGAATTATATTTTGGTATCTTGGTAAATGGTAACTTCATATTAACAAAAACTCTTGTGAGCCACAATGCACATCTGCCTGCAGCTTCTTGCCACATGGAATCTCATCTTCAGCAGCAAGACTTACTAGAAGAAAAAAATGGATACTGGGTGCTAAATGTGAGCAAAGATATTTGAGAGGTTGTTAACAAATTAATTTTTGTTTATAAAATACTGAATAGTTAAAACTGAACCTGAGCTAGTTTTATTTTTTCTTTATCTCAGACAGATTTCCAACTTTGAAACTGCTCTAAGATCTTATTTTTGTGGGTTTTAGTGTCAAATCATTTTATTCCCAAGTTGAAGGCAAGTTTTTTTAAAAATTTGATTTTATTTATACCACAAAAATTAAAAAGGTACAAAAATCAACATCAAAGCACATTTTAATTGACCTAATGTAACTGCCTGTGTTTGTTTTTCTGGGTTGGTTTGTTGACCAGTTGAGGAAGATTGAATGGGAGCAGGTGAAAAATTTCCAAGGTACAATTTTTTTTTTCACCCTGGTTTAAACTTTGAAAAGGGCAAAAACTTTCACAAGATGAGAAAACTGTTTCCTAGACTGTTCTAGACAAGGACATCCTGAAGTGATGCAGATTGTTTTTTCTAAAGGAAATGGTCGTGGAGGGTAACCTAGCTCTGATCCTCAAGTCATTCGTGAAACTCCCCTGTGAGAGTGAAGCTCAGCAGCAATTCACAGCTATTCAGGGTAGCTGGTGTGGAGGGAGGGAGGGGAGAGGAGCAGGGAACAGACTTAGGCTAGGAACTTCCAGATTTTGTACATCGATCCCCTCTCCTGGGACTCATAATGTGACTGAGACACTATGTCGTGTGTCCAGAGTCCAGTAACCCGAAAATCTTACACTATTTGACAGAAGAAACAGTTTGTGTTGTTTCTTGGATGTTAGCTAGTTACATGGCAAAAACCCCAAAACTTCCAAAGATAAAAAGCTTTTCCAGAAAGCAGAAATCTTAACAGTTCATACTGCTGGTAGGTGAAATTTAAAGAGACACAAACCTGATAATATTTGAAAGGAGAAATGACAGGAATCTTTCTATATACTCCCTGCTCAGCCCTGTAACGTATAATATACAAGAAGATCTCTCAGGACTTTTATAACTTCCACCATAGCTTGGGACCCTGTTGATTACCAAATACCCCAAAATTTCTAATTAGAAATACAGGAAGTCAAATAAAACACGTAAGAGAACATGCTCAGGGTAAATCAGTCCTTTTTCCAGCAGATGACTGCCCGGATAGTAAGAGGCCAGTTGCTCCCCTCCTACAGCCAGCTGGCATCAGCTGTAACATACTAAATATCCATTACCAGAACTGGTTGGGTGCTACAAGGCATACAGCTTATCCTACAGCACAGTACCCCTCTCAATGCTCAAGCTAATGGGGTTTGTTGGAGGCTGCAAGCCTGTCTGTGAGCAAGGTCACCCCATTGCTTGAGCACCTCCAAGCGGGCTCCACTGCCCATGGAGGATGCCAAAAAAGCCTAGCACGCACATGCAGCCTTCAGAAAGAAGGCCATCAAAAATGGCAGGGAGGAGATATAAAATTCCTTCTGGGGATCCCGCAAAATGTCCAGCCGCCATTGGCAGACTTCCCACCTGATTTTCCTACACTAGCTGGCCTTCCACGTAACCTCAGAAGCCACTTCAACTCCTCTACTCAGATGCTTACCTGTAAAACAGCAATAACCATACCTAGGGGACTCACTGCAAGCCGAACATTATTAGGCATAATTCATGGTACTACAAGGAGCTTTTTGCAGTCCATAGTACTACAGTACCAGAGATTTACATGGCTTTTCCCATGCTACAAGGCATAAAGTATAATTGGCTCAACATCACCATCATGGTTTTCACAATTACTGTAAGACTGAAAAAACATCTTCATAGGTATTTAAAGGCCAGTAGGGAGCTCTTTAGGCTTGTCATCTTGCATAACAGTTTGTAAAGTTTTTTCCTAGTGATTCCTCCACCAAACTCACTCGTCCGTGGTTTAGATGCAACAATTTTAATCCTTTTTGACTTGTGCTTTTCAAGGAGAGACGTTAACTTCTGTCAAGCCTCCAGGCAATAAAGCTGCCTTTCTAAGCTCTCCTTTGAGTTTTGTCTTAGAAATAGTCCATAGAGACCAACAGTCTCCTAATTAAATTGATTAGAGCTTGTTGTGTTCACTGCTTCGACTATTTGCTTTTCTGTCTCCAAAGAGCTATCTCTGCTCACACAGACCCAGACAACCCTGCAGAAAGCAGCAGAATTTCTAGCCAGATGAGATGTTTAAGGGACGGGGGAGCTGGGGAAGGAGATTTTCCCCACCACCAGTGTAAGCGTGCCACCCTCTGGTCAGTGGTCTGAATCACCTTTTCCAGACCACCAAGATGTTGAGATAAAGATAATTGGTACAAGTGGGGTCCAATAGATTGTGTACCTGAACCAAAAGCCAGCTGCATCTGTGTAAAACTGAGTCCTGCTTAGCTCAACTAGGAGCTTTCTGTTATTAGCTCTATAGTTCACTGCTGAAAACAGACCTGATCCTGTGATAACAAGAACTGCAGTTCATATCAGATATGAAAAGTCTATGTAATCTGTTTCTACCCTTGGACCACTGCTTTCCTTTTTTCACTGTACTTGTCATAACCAGCAGAAATGTGAACTGCATCACCACCCTTGTCAGAAGATGTGTCAGCAGGCAAGGCTTTCTCCATTAAGGCCCTCTTTCTGTCTAACAAAATTTTCTGCTTTTCAGCTAATTATTTTGTCCATTTCAAGGTTTACATTTTTCCTCAGCTCCTCTCTCTGTCTCAAAAAGAAAGAAGCTAGATAGTGCTGTGCAACAGAGTATCAGTCTCTTTGGAGGCACCCCATGGGGTATTTTGGGCTCTACTTTGCACTAGGCAACAAGTCTTTAACAAAGCACCAAGGTAAAATGCAGACTGTCTTTGCCGAATGAAGTAAACACATTGAGCCTCCAGATAGGTGGAAAACTATATTGAAAACTCTTCCCACCAGGGAGTCAAACCTGTAGTCAAGCAGCATTTCTCTCTGTCGTCTCCTACTTGCTTGAAGCCCTACAACTCATAAACCCACTGGATTGATTTTAAGTTTTACTATTTATTACGGTGTTCCCAGGACAGGTCAGACTATTCCTTCTTGAGTGAAAACTCTAGATTTTGTTATTAGATCCTCATAAAGTCATCCTACTCATACTGTACTCAGCACTGGTGAGGCCGCACCTTCCACAAGAAGGACATTGAGGGGCTGGAACAGGTCCAGAGAAGGGCAATGAAACTCGAGAAGGATCTGGAGCACAGGTCTTATGAGGAGCATCTAAGGGAACTGGGGTTGTTTAGTCTAGAGAAGAGGAGGCTGAGAGGAGACCTCATCACTCTCTACAACTACCTGAAAGGAGGTTGTAGTGAGGTGGGTGCTGGCCTCTTCTCTAAAGTAACAAGTGATGGGACAAGAGGAAACAGCCTCAAGTTACACCAGGGGAGGTTTAGGCTGGATATTAGAAACAATTTATTCACTGAAAGAGTGATCAGGCATTGGAAGAGGCTGCCCAGGGAAGTGGTGGAGTCACTGTTCCTGAAGGTGTTCAAGAAACGTGTAGATATGGTGCTTAGGGACATGATTTAGTGAGTTAGGTGGTGTTGGGTTGGACTTGATGACCCTTGAGGTCTTTTCCAACCTTAATGATTCTATGATACTTCTTGTAAGCAATGTGCCTCAGTATGCAATTTTATAAGTGCTCAGATTAAAATGGACTAAAGTGTGATGAAAGTGCTGCATAAACCAGGTTAAAATTGAAAGCCTGAATTTCTAAAAGTGACTTATCTAGTGTTGGATAGATAGGGAAAATAGGAAAGGAAGAAAGACCCCTACTGAAGAGAGCTTTGTCAGAAACATTTGTTCTCGCTAGACAGTAAGTTGACCAACAGTGTATTCTTAGGAAGGCAGAAGCTGCCTTCTCACAACTGGGCTGTAAAATTAAAAATCACGTTAAAAGAAAGTTAAAATTAGAAAATCCAAGCCTTCAGTACTTTACAATAGGAAACAAATCTGCCTGTCCAAATTTCATCCAACTATTTTGCCTATAAGCACTGTGAGATGAAATACTCTCTTGTGTGACATGGAGTACCTACCATGACATGACAACAGCATCATATCCCAGGCTCATTCAGTGTGCAGAATAGCTGATGTGCAAACTATTATTCAACCTTTCTGTGTACCTTCTCTCAAGCGATGGTTCAGGCATTATTTGCAGTGCCACAGCCCAATATTTTATCAAGAATGAAGTTATTCATTACCTCCTGGAAGTTCCTGTGATGGTGTAATTTCACAAAACTAATTCACAGTCGTCATGAATTTCACTCATCAGTATGCCCCAAGGCTGAGGTCAAGGGCACTTTGCAGAAGGGGAAGTGAGGCATGGTGATATTTGGGTCCAGTTTGGTTGATTGTCCTTCAGGTGGTTCTCTAAAATGTTTAATGTTTTACAACGTCATGTGGCAGAGAAACCTAGAACCATTTTCATACATATAACTCCTGCAGCATAACACCTTAGCTCTGTAGCAGAAATAGAGATCCCACCTAGTTGTCCAAGTGAGATTCCTCACATGATCTCACAGACAAACCATCAAGTGACCATTATTAAAGACTTCACACCCATTAGTGACTGACTTCAGGTTGCACAGGCAATGCTAATTTGGTTTTTTTTTTCCCTACATTAAGCTCCATATCACAGAACTGTGGTTTTCCTCCTGCATGAATTGAAGCAAAGCCAAGGGTTTCACACCCACTATAAATACAGCTAACGATGATGTTCCACATCCCTTATATCTGCCCTGTGTCACCTGAGCTTCTGCCTCTCCTCCTAGCCACTGTCATTTTCATCTTTTTGCTGCAGGCTAGCTTAGATTTTCAGCCCCTACCAGCACTTCCAAACAGTTTTTGCAGCCACTACCTTTCTACTACTTCTTCTGCAATCCAGCGTGGCAGATCCCTCTGTTTACCATGCAGACACTTTGAGGGAAAGCACCAAGAGAGCAAGACCAAGTGTGTAAATTCAGCAGCTATGATCAGCTGGAAGCCAGAGGGACTTGTAATGAAAAGTGCTAGAGGACCTGAAGTATTGCTAGCAGCTCTGTCTTTAATGGATGTAGTGGTGGCTGCCACAAGTGTGTCTTTTCATTTTAACACAAAGATGACAATTACCTCATTGTTACTAGATGTTTGCCTCAGTTACGTCTTCTAACAATGGGGTCCCCAATGCAGCAACTGCAGTGCCATAACTGGCACTGGTCTGGTCTATGCTTCCATGTTTTTTCTTGGTAGTTGCAACAGCTAAAAGTGAAGAGAAAAAAGGAAACTAAATGTGCTAGCAAACAAGTTACTGCTTGTTTAGCTTGTGGCTCCACCAAGAAAGCTCACAAAGCTCCCCACAAGCCTTTCTAGCGTGCCCTTAGCACATTACAGACACCAGGCAGTGCAGGGTTTCCTCATGTCACAGCCCCCAAAAAATAAACTGCAGAAAAATCCTCAGGAGTAGTTTATGGTCATGACTATCCTCTCTCTGCTTTTGAGGAAGAACAAACACCATGTAACAGCTGCACCAAAACCAGGGTTTGAATACCCTGTACAACTTCTCATTAAAAAAATACAATTATTTTCTACCCTGTGCCACCAGTGAATCACATAATAAGGCACCCCTCTTTTTGTAGCATGTGCTGTAAAGCTTTTCTTTTAGCAAGCTCAAGGTTCTCTTTTAGTCTCAGAGATGGAATTTAATGTATAAAGTAATTGGGATCTTTTCCAAGTTCAAGCAGGGCCAGGAAGAACTGCTATAACTCTCTTCTTAACACTGTGCTACAGAAAGAAAGGGATGAAACAAAAAGGCTAAACAAACGGTGTCAAAAGATTATTCAGTGTCTGACACTCAGTGGTCAAAATCTAGTACTGCAGTTACAGTCGGGCTACAGAAATCAGTACTGCCTCAAAAGTAACCGATTTCAAAAGTAACCCCATTCAGTACACCAACAGAAATATTAAAGGACACATCATCTGCCATTTTAGTAGTGTGTTAGCATGTGGTTTTAAGCTATGGGATCAAAACAGTGAGACTAAAACCAGAGTTTTAGTTAAAATCATAGAATCATAGAATGGTTTGGGTTGGAAAGGACCTTAAAGATCATTGAGTTCCAACACCCCTGCCATGGGCAGGGACACCCTCCACTAGACCAGGTTGCTCAAAGCCTCATCCAGCCTGGCTTTGAACACCTCCAGGGATGGGGCATCCACAGCTTCTCTGGGCAACCTGCTCCAGTGTCTCACCACCCTCATAGTGAAAAATTTCTTCCTAATGTCTAGTCTAAATCTACCCTCTTTCAGTTTATAACCATTACCCCTTGTCCTCTCACTATACCCCCTGACAAAGAGTGCCTCCCCACACCTCCCGTAAGCCCCCCTTGGGTACTGGTAGGGTGCTACTAGTTTTCCTCGGAGCTTTCTCTTCTGCAGACTGAACAACCCCAACTCTCTCAGCCTGTCCTCATATGGGAGATGCTCCAGCCCTATGACCATCTTTGTAGCTCTCCTCTGGACTCACTCCAACAGGTCCCGGCTTTTTACGTTGGGGGCCCCACAGCTGGGTGCAATACTCCAGGTGGGGTCTCACAAGAGCAGAGTAGAGGGGGAGAATCACCTCCTTTGACCTGCTGCTAATGCTTCTTTTGATGCAGCCCAGGACATAGTTGGCTTTCTGGGCTGAAGGTGAACACTGCCGGCTCATGTTGAGCTTCTCATCAACCAACATCCACAAGTGCTTTTCCTCAGGGCTGTTCTCAAGCTATTCTCTGCCCAGCCTGTATTTGTGCTTGGGATTGCCTCAACCTACGTGCAGGACCTTGCACTTCGTCTTGTTGAATTTCATGAGGTTCACATTGGCCCACCTCTCTAGCCTCTCAAGGTCCCTCTGGATGGCATCCCTTCCCTCCAGCATGTCAATCACACCACGCAGACTGATGTCATTGGCAAACTTGCTGAGGGTGCACTCAATCCCGCTGTCCATGTCTCTAACAAAGATGCTAAACAACATTGGTCCCAGTACCGAACCCTGAGGAACACCACTTGCCATCAGTCTCCACTTGGACATTGACCCATTGACCACAACTCTTTGAGTGTGGCCATCTAGCCAGTTCCTTGTCCAGTGACTAGTCCTTCCATCGAATCTATGTCTCTCCAACTTAGAGACAAGGATGAAATGCAGGACAGTGTCAAAGACTTTGCTTAGGTAGATGATGTCAGTTGTCCTTCCCTTATCCAGAAAGCCACCAAATTTGTCAGGTACGATTTTCCCTGGTTGTCACCAATCACCTCCTTGTTTTCCATGTGATTGCAAGTAATTTTACCTGAATGGAGGGCACAAAATCCAAAGACTATAATTTAATTATTTCAGAATTAATGAAAAATATCTGATTACAAACTACCGAGAATAGATTTTTTTCCCCACTTTTTTGTGTCTTGAAAAATACCCATCACATTACTGGCATGTTTTAATAAAACACAGTGGTGGTTTAAACCCACTACTTTGGGAAATTTTAGAAAAACATACTAAAATGTGAATTCAATCCTTCAAAAACTTATCTACATGCAATCACTGGAGTAATCTTAGTTCAAAATTAAAGCCATTAAATAAAAATAAATAGATAAAACTAAGAATTACTAACAAACTTCACAAAGGTATTTATTTAACTTGCTGCAAGAGAGATCAGAATGCCACAGTATGTTACTGTAAGACATGCAGTGAAATCTTTTACAGCATAACACAATGAAAACAATATTCCAAGATAGCATACAAATAAAGATGTCCCAAAAAGGCCTCTCATTGCATGGTATCAGAGAAGTTTAGGCTTTGTTTTGCATCCACAGACCTGCATTCAAGCCAGACTAGTGCTGAAGCCCCCAGAGGCATCAGGGTTTAAGAACATCATCTTCTGAGAATATTAGCTATGCAGCTGCACTAGCTACAGAAAGTGGTGTGACTCGACCGCTCTAGCCTAGTGAGTAACCTTGGCTCACATGGTGAGCATCAGAAATGCAGGTTTAATCCTGCAGATTCAGGGACTCTTATGAACTACTCCAAGAACACAACAGCACAAAACAAGAGATAGACTATACCCTCTAGTGTC
The DNA here is from genome assembly GCA_011057875.1 of Pterocles orientalis. Lineage (NCBI taxonomy): Eukaryota > Metazoa > Chordata > Aves > Pterocliformes > Pteroclidae > Pterocles > Pterocles orientalis. The sequence goes on from WKFP01015041.1 coordinate 837,551, forward strand.
ACATTTTGTCTAGGGGATAAAAGTTACCTGAGAAAAAAAGATTAAAAAGAGATTGCAACCGAATGCAGGAGATTTAAGTAAATTCCTATAAAATCCCTTTGTATAGCAAGGAAAAAGGTTCGGCCGGAGGTTGTACAGGAGAGACATCCCAATAAAGCCACAGGAGATTTCAAACAGGAACTCAAGTCAGAAATAAATTTGGCCCTTCGGTCCTTGAGTTTATGGACTAGAATATTCTGGACTACCTTCAGAGCACTGATGGCTTGGTTTTGAATCCCAGCCATGCATGACAAAAATAATTCTGTGTATCTTTTAAAAAAGTCATGTTTCTTTGCACAACAGAAATTTTACTATCTCAGAAATCAAGCTGGCCATGCATGTCATTTTGGGGAAAACTAAATATACTGTCTTGAAGCCAAAACATTTTGCAGACACATCTTGGTCAAAAAAAGAGAGACTGTGCAGCCTGGCTGTTAGAGAGCATAGGATGTTCCTTTCTTCAAACAACACAAGCAGCCTCACATTCACAGGTCCTGGTCCTTGTGGTGGACTTTAAACACCCTATTATCTGTTTGAAGGGCAACACAGCAGGGCACAAGCAATCCAGGAGGTTTCTGGAAGGCATTGATGGTAACTTCCTAAAACAGGTGATCAAAGAGCCAGCAAGATGGTGTGCTCTGCTGCACTTCCTACTGACAAACAAGAAAGAGATTGTCAGGGACATGAAGTCTGGGAGCAGCCTTGGCTGCAGTGATCATGGGATGGTGGGATTCAGGTTCCTGAGGGGAGGGAGCAAAGCAAATGGACCTCAGGAAAGCAGCCTTATGCCTCTTCAAGGAACTGCTTGGAAGAATCCCATGGGATAAGGACCTAGAGGGAAGAGGAGTACAGGAGACCCTGTTGATTTTCAGGGACAAGATCCATTCTCATGTTCAGGAAGTCAAGCAAAGGTGGCAGAATGCCTGCATGGACGAATGAGGAACTCGTGATTAAACTTGGACTTAAAAAGGAAGCATACAAGAGGTGGAAGCAGAGTAAGGTCACACAGGAGACACTGTTTGAGCATGTGATGGGGTTAGGAAAGCCAAAGATCAACTGGAGTTGAATCTGGTGAGGGATGAGGAGGTGTGGCAGATACACCCACCCTGACAAAGACTGGGGGCTTTAGGACCCTTAAAATAAAGCAGTTGCTGACTCTTTTCACACCCTTTCTTCCGTTTGTTTCTTTGTGTCTTTACTGTGACTGGCATGAGGTATACAGGTGTCAGAAGATGGGGTCGGTGGCCAATGAGGGTCAACATGACCCTCATTTAATATTTGACCACAGATTAGATTTGACTAGGATATACATGGCCCCCCACCGAGGGTGAGCTTGAGTCTGTCCTCCTCAGAGCAGCAGGTCTGCAGTTGGGGACTCTCCCTTTGGGATGAGAGGCCATGTAAGGAAACTCCTCGAGGTTGAGAGCCCTCTTTTTTATTAGGTGATTGAATGTGCATTTTGGGTTATCAGCTCTAGAACTGAAAAATTCTTAAGGCAGCGTGTAGTAATTAATTTCTAAGAGACATTTCAAATCTGTGGATTGTTGATGTTATTGGAGTCTTAAAGCAATTTCGGTTAGAGATAAGCTTAAATTTGTTATCAGTTTGTTACAACTAAGTCCTGTTTATCACCTCATCCAAATTCCTTTGATTTTCCACGACAGAAGATTAGCAGGAAATGTTTTCACAAGGACAGAAACAGCAAATTGAAGACTAGGGAAAATGTGGGCCTGCTGCTGAATGGGGCAGGAGACCCAGTGACAAAGGACATGGAAAAGGCCAAGGTACCAAATGCCTTTTATGCCTTAGTCTTTACCAGTAAGACTGGTCTTCAGGAATCCCAGGCCCTTGAGACCAGAGTGAAAGTCTGGAGCAAGGAAGACTTACCCTTGGTGGACAAGGATCAGGTTAGGGAATATTTAGGCAACTGGAACTTACACAATGGCTGCATGGGACTTGGCAGGATGCACCCACAAGTGATGAGGGAGCTAGCTGATGTCATTGCAAGGTCACTCTCAATTATCTTTGAAAGGTCAAGGTGGTCTAGGAGGTTCTTGAGGACTGGATGTTGCTCCTATCTTCAAGAAGGGCAAGGAGGACTGGGGAGCTACAGGCCAGTCAGCCCCACCTCAGCCCTAGGAAGGTGATGGTACCACTAGTCCTGGAAGTCATTTCCAAACACAAGAAGCACAAGAAAGTGATTGGGAGTAATCAGCATGGATTTACAAAGGAGGAATCATGCTTAATCAACCTGATAGACTTCTACAACGAGAGGACTGACTCGATGGATGAGGAGATAGCAGTAGATGGTGTTGATCTAGTAAGGCTTTTGACAGGTCTCCAATAATATCCATATTGACAAGCTGATGAAGTACAAACTGGGTAAGTGGACAGCAAGGTAGACTGAAAACTGAATGGCCAGGTTCAAAGGGTTGTGATCTGCAGCACAAAGTCCAACTGGAGACCTGTCACCAGTGGTGTACCCCAGGAGTCAATACTGGGTCCAGTCCTGTAACTTCTCAATAATCTGGACAATGAGACAGAATGAAACTTCAATAAGTTTGCAGATGATACAAAACTGGGAGGAGTGGCTCTCCATTAGGACTAGCCTTGCTAGTAGGTCAAGGGAGGTGATTCTTTCTCTCTACTCAGCCCTGGTGAGACACCTGAAGTGCTGGGACTAAGTTTTGGTTTCCCTGCACAAGAGTCTGGGGAAGAGCTATAAATATGATTCAGGCACCAGGGTATCTGACATAGGAGGAGAGAGCTAGGCCTCTTCAGCCTGGAGGAAAAAAGGCTCAGGGAGATCATATCAGTGTGCATAAATACCATTAGGTATACCTCAAGGTCTGACTGGTAAAACTGTTGTACTATTCTACAATGGGCTGTATGTAGGGAAGTGATATAACAAAAGCATTTACAAGAAGAGCTTTACAGATATTTTAAAGAACTTTCAAATGTCTTCTGAGGACTATTTGTCATAATCTTTCGTATGTGAAGTCAGGTTCTTACCTTTAGAAATCTCTCCATTATAAAATTTTAGAAAAAGGGTTCAAAGTCTGTGCCTTAAAAACAACAACATGTTGTAAAAAACATAACTTAAAATGTCATTAGGTAGGATTGGTTAGATGTTTTCTGTGTAAACTTTTCTGATAAATCAGAAGTGTTCATGACAAGTGTCTGCTTTCCTCAGAACAAGTCAGGAGACAATGCCTGGGGATTTTTGAATAGGAAAAATGCAATAAAGCAAAATGCAAACAAACAAAATTCATCTGTAGGCCAAGACAGGACAGAAAAGATTTTTTAAAAATTTTTCCCCCCGATCTTTGTCTCAGATCTCTCTGATGGCAAAAACCAAATATTAGGCATCTTGTGGAAACGCTAAGAATACCTTTAGCATCATGTAGTCTGTTGGGTCTCAGGCCTAGGGACTAACATAAGCTTCTAACTCTTAGTTGTGGGGAGTATAATTTTGAAGAAAAAATTTCATATATTGAGGAAATAAAATCTGTAATTATTTGAATATGCATCTTTCTGTACTCTTAACAGCTGAATTGTTCACTAGAGAAAAGTGAGATGATGAAAGAATATCACTTTGCAGCATCTCCTGTTCCCGCATACTTATATGTTAATATCAGACACACATACATGCGTTAATATATTTGTATTATATTCCATGTACCTGACAGCACAAAAACTACCTTTCTCTGCACTAGGAGTGAAAAGCGCTCTGCAAATCAGGCTACAGACTTTCCAGCAACTGTTTGAAAATAATATGACTGAAGCTACATCCAGACCTTTAGTTATCAGCTTCCATGTCAAGAAGATCAAGGCTGTTAGAGTCTGCTGTGGTATCATGGGAATACGTTTAGGGGATGCTGTTTCACGAGTAGCTTTTCAGCTTGAACTGACATTTCTCACTTCATACCCATCAGTGTCAAAAGCTATATCAGATTTTATAACAAAGTTTCTACATTTGCCTTAAAGGGTGTCAGTCATCCTGTGCTCTCTGCAGTCAGACGAGCTGGTCGAACAGCAAGACTCCCAGCTGCGTTGAAATGCAGTCTGCACAAACACTTGGGCTAGACACCTAACCACCCTGACAGCAGCTGTGCTCAGAGGAGGGCATGCTTTTCCCCATTCAGCTGATGCTTCCCTCCTCATAACTGCAATAGCTTTTCACTGGAAGTAGGAGTTAGTGCTACTACGGTAGGGTGTTTTTGCTTCTGTTCATTGAAAGGTGTTTAAGTAAGCAGAGGGTTGAGCATCTGCCAGACTCTGTATACACTGAGTAGAAGAGAGGGAATCTGAACACTCAAGCTGTTTTCAAAGTGTGTCCCCTGACGTTTATGGAGGGGTTGCATCACTTCATCTCGTCTCAACACCTTGTTTTGAATTCTCTCCATTGGAAGACAGACCCTACAGATGGGAGATGTAATGGTAAAATTAAGATTTCAAACAGTTTTCAGATTAGATCTTACAAATAAAAGAGCACCCTTATTTGATTTTCTAAAAGGGATACTTACTTAAAGCTGCTCATTACAGAAAGGATTTCAGGACATTTCTGTTCTATGTTTTAATATTTTTGTAAGAATACATCTCTACTTGGACAGTATCAGATGTTTCATCTTCTTATTAGTATCTTTTTTAGGTATATCATTGTACACCACAATCTGATAATGAAAACACTTGTTAGGTCCCAAAAGAAATAATTAGGATTATGACCATTCCGAGATTTCAGAGTGAAACTTCAGTAAAAATAGCACTAAACCTCAAAACCCCGAAAAACTATCTACAAAGTTCAAGTTGATTTATAGACAATGAAAAGCAACAACTAACTCCAACTTGAGTTCTTTATAACAAAACTCAGTTTCACCATCCATAAGTAAAGCTCACATTTGACCATTTGTGTGTTGCTTAAATGTGTGATGCTTAAATGAGATCCCAAACTAGTGATAAACTTCTGACACTGCTCCGGACAGAAATTTAGCTCTCATCTCTGTGCATATTTCCAATGAGTTGGGTTCTGTAGCCTTCCACTCACCACACGCATGTAAGATAGCTAGGTATCCACCGGATCTTTCCCCAGTAGAGAGAAAAATAAAGTATATAAGGCCTCTACGTGATATAGGGTCTATATAGAAATAGGTGATATAAGGGTTACATAGAGATAGGTTAGGTATTAATAGAGGAACTGTATAGAAATAGAGGCAATAAGTAGAATGCAATTGTACATGTACCCAGGAAATGAGAATATGGCCACAGTAGTTAAACACGCAACCACATAGCCTAAAGAAAACAACTGATAGCTTAAAGAAAAGAACTGATAGAAAGGAGGTATGTCTTTCTTTCCCTGACATCAAACAGCCTTACATTATCTCGAAAAGAAAACAATTACAGGGAGAAAGATAGAATAGCATCGGTCACCAATACGTCCATAAATCCCTTTGGTAAAAGAAACCAGATGGTCAGCAAGGACATGAATTAACTCAAACTGATAAGAACACTGCAAGCCTACAGGATCATCACATTCCAGGCGAAAGGTGAAGAGTACACCATGAGGAAGACCTACGGCCTTTCTCCTAAGGACCACTGCCCACATTCCAAGGACCCTTGCCCAAGATTCCTGAAGGATATGCATTAGCAAAAAGGACCAATAAGCTAATTAGCATACGAAGCGAGAGTAGGCGGGCATAGGTGATGAATATGTATAGGCGTTAATGAAATATACATTATTTAATTGTATAAATTTAGAACAGATCACTGCTTCAGGTATGCACATTTGTGATGGAGCGATCCCCCATGCATCTGCGCGCAATAAGCATACCTACTTTATAACTTCCAAGTTATAGAGTCTATTTCCGTACGTCATAACAAGGCTAATCAGAGGAAGAGAAAAAAAATGCTTTCACCCTAAAATTAGAAGTAGACTAACTCCAAATAAGTTAGCAAAAGGGAACAATTAACATGATGAACAAGCAAGACTTGGCTGCTTAGAAGCTATCCATCTAGTCACCATGCAACAGGAAATGAATTTTCTGCATCTTTCCATGGGAAAAAATATCTGAGGAGAACAAATAGGAAGACCCTAGTATCAGTTTGGAAACTTGGGGGCAAAGGTCCCTTTTTTGCTCCTTCACAGCCTTCAGGAATAAAAAGAAGGGAAAAGTACCCAAGATGAAGAAATGTGTCTGACTACCCTCAGTCAAAGTCTGCTGAGGAGTAGATCTACTCAAACTGCAACTGAATACAAAATTCAACACAGCTTCCTCCACAAGTTATATTCAAATTAGGGAGTGTTTACAGTGTGTATTACAGCAGTTAAAAATCCCAGCATGTTCTTCAACAACGAGTTCATTGTGCCAGTTCTCCGGTCTCTTTGTTGTTTGTGCTGGTGGTGTTGAACTCCACCATTCAAAGAACCCAACAGGAAGCCACAGAGTGCACAAGCTTGAGGGCTTCTGAGGATGTCCTTCATGCACAAGAAAGCATATGCAGTATGGCTAGAAAAGGAAATTGTTTTTTCTTCCATCTTATTTTTGCGAATCCAGCATGAGGGGAGCAAGATTTTCACACAGGAATAATTAGGGGTTAAAGTGATCTCTTCCATCTTTATTTGTACTGCTTGTAGCTTATCTCTTTCCACTCCTTCCTAATGCTACAGATTTACAGTGCCAACAAAGTAATGAATTACCTGAATTCACCTTTAAATCCCAGGAAACCTGAACAGCCTGTATCCACTGAAATAACAGCATTATTGCAACAGCTTTGGATAATAAACTCTTAACTGGACTGGCAGAAATCTAGTCTTTGTTGAATACCTCCTCTAATGATCTCAATACAGAACAAGCTGTTTACTTTAATGTTTGTTTTCTTGAAACACAACAAGACTTCATTGTTGGAATTACTGCATAAATATGGAGCTGAGAAATAGTCACTGGTGAACATTATTAATGGATGTAGAGGTCTTAAATGATTCAGGCTCTGATTCACTCACATCCTCAATAATTATCACCACAAAAGGGAACAGATTTTAAAGAACAGGATGTGAAATCAATGTTCTGAAGAATTTGTAAAACAAAACCTCTACAGATTTTTTTTTTCGAGTTCACTATGAATTGTTACTGCATTCTAATAGCTCAATCAGGAGCTTTCTTTTTTAAATAACCATGGTACATAGATTTTTTTCATGATAAAACCAAAAGAGAATGGCTAGATGATGGAAAACTTTTAGAATGACTTTAGGTCAGTTTAGACCTATTAATGCTGTGCTGCTTCTTTCATGAGAATACATGGGGTTTAAGTCACTGGATTGTTTTGTAGAAAGAAGAGCAATTCCATCAACATCCATACAAGTCCTCACTCAGCACTGAGCCAAAGCCTTTGGGAGATTTACTGTAAAATTCTTTGGGACATCTATTTGAAAATTAGGACTTTCCTTCTGTTCTGATTTGTAATCGGTCCTATGAGAAAAGTTTAAAATATCTTTAAAAACCCCATCACATGCAACCTAGAGAGTAGCAAACCTGAAGTTTAGGTTAGGTAACTGACAAATATTTCTGTTCTCAGACACAGTAAAGATGTTCTACAAAGATTACTTTAAGAACTCTTTGGGAGTCTTAGATATTTAAACACATACTGTGTGTTGCAGTCTTGTCTCTGAATCCCTGACTTCACTAATTGATATTTTCTTTGCCATGTGGTGTTTTTCTGCCTTCGGTCTGCAGTCGTGCAGTCAGGAGTGTTTACAATATCAGGTGATGTAAATTAACCACACAGCAAAAGGTAACTTAAGAGGATTGTTTGCATGAACTATTTGGTGAATATTCCTGAATAACAAACATGATTGCACACATGAAAATCAGATCACAAACAATTCATGGGTGGAGAAAGGGGCTAACATTTTTGACAAACACTATTAGGTAATATTTATTTAGTTTGAACTTTGATATTCACTTGAACCTTTGAATGCCTATAAAATCTGAAGAAGTTCTCTCAATCTGCTTGAGGTATGCCCAGGTCTAATGGAGTGATGCTATAATTAAGGTTTGCCTCATAACTTTAAGAAATTATTCTAAGTAACGAAGTAAGCATTTTTTAATGAGTTTGGATCACTAGGAAAACGGCAACAAGTCATATTATTTACTTCTTTTAAAATGATTTGATCAGCAGGTTGAACTATATGACCTCCGGTGCCCTTTCTAACCTGCAGGATACTTTGATTCTGTTTCCAGAGAAATCATGAGGTATGTAATAGTGTAAATCTTGCACCTGGATCAACATTTGCAAAGAAACTTTATGTGTTCTCCCCTAGGTTTGATAAGGTTCTACCTGATTTGCACAGGTTGTGTAATCATAGAAAACAAGGCTAAAAGAAGAAGGTGTATGTAGTCTGTCTCCCTTATCTGGGTCCATCTAGTCCATGATAATGACTTCGTTAGGAGGCTGGCATCTATAATAATTCAATAATGCAAGTTCTGTTAGTGCCGTAGGACTCCAAATGGGCAATTAAAGAGAAAGTTTATTTCATGTAAAAATATATCCATTTAATTTCATACATTTGCCAATATAAATCTTGATTGTAAAAGCTCAGAATGATACAAGATTCACTTATTCACTCTAGATTATTCCCTAGGAACTGTCCTATCACCTCTCAAGGGCAATAATGCTACAGCTACTTTTACGGAGTAGATAGAGATTTCTGGTGACTGAAATGACACAGTCAAAACAGAGGACACTAAATATACATAATGATAAAGAGTGAGGCAAGAGAGGAAGAATATGTAAGGCTGGAGTGCAAGAAATGGAGAAGAAAACAGTTGCAATGGTTCAGGGGAGAAAAATGGTAAGGGAAAACACGCGGTGATAGCGCGGGCCAGATAAAAAAGGGTTGTGAAACACATAAACCTACAGATGTAAAAAAGACTGTACTAAATCTTTGGCAAGTCATCCAGTCATTCCAGCATGTCTAATAATCAGACCAAAAAAAAAAGGCTTATACAGATATATGATTTCTATAATTTAAGGTATTTCAATATTTTTTTTTAATGTTTTGATTTCAGCCACAGGGTTTGAGGATTTTTTTTTAGGTTTTCTAGGGCTGGCACATCACTGGGACAATGGATCCTTCCTGAGTGCATCTGCGTGTTTTAACATTGTGTTCAGATGCAGGTGGATGTCATGTCATCCTGCTATCTATCAAGGCAGACAACACAGGAAGATGTGATAAACTCGACAATTACAGAGTGAAGAGTATTACTCAGCTTCAGTTCTTCACTGTGATGGGTTGGCCCTTGGCTGGGGGCCAAACCACACACACCCGCAGAGCAGAGTTAATTTTTTTTTCCTTTTCCCTTCTCTCCGAAACATAGCTTCTTGCTAGCTATTTATGAAGAGAAGGGAAAAGGAAAAAAAAATTAACTCTGCTCTGCTTAACCCACGACATTCACCAAAAACGTAAGCTATCCCTTTCTCCTGTTTTAGCTCCCTCTTACGGATCCAAGGACTCTTTGTTTCGAATGAAGCATAAAATGTGCTGGATTTCAAGGCTATTCTACACAGCTATTCTGCTTCTAAACTTCTTGGTCTCACCGTATTTTGAAAAAAAAATGTATACAGTCTGCAGCCACTCTTACAGGAATCAGAGAAAGGATAAACACTCAAAGAACATAGGAGACTTCTCTGAAAATGTCAACTTGTTCATGGATATTTTTACATTTAATTCAGATTCATTGTTTTGAAAACCCAAATTTTTTTGTTTGCACATAGCTGTTGCCTTCACGTACACTTCTGTTTTAAACATAACTGCAATAGATCAATAGCCATAAGGTTTAACAGATTCCTAACAAGAAGTTACACGTTCTGTACTTTTATCCAAAATTCCCAATCTGAGTGCATCCAGAAAAGATACGTATTGGCCAAGTTTTCCAAACCAGAACTGCAGACCTGAACATTATCTAAAGTTAGATCACACTGTATTCACTACCTCAGATCTCGTAATCTTCTTCTCTCTCTTGCTATTCCGAGATATTCGATCAGTAATTCCAAATTTAAACTGTTAGTAGGGAAAATATGGAATTTACATCCGATACCACAATTCAGTTCTTCTTTGTGTAACATCAGAAATTTGCACTTAGAAAATGCGGACTTAGAAAAATGTTGATATTTTGGCTAGGAAGGATCTTCAGCATAAAATATTGATCCTTAAGTCACCTAGATGCCCATCCCTTTAGAGATCGTGAAAGAACCCTCAACTTGTACTATTTGCTTAGTTAATGTAAATAGGGGTATTTTATTCAATTTGTTTGAAAATAGTCTTACTAAGGTTAAATGTGCCATGAAGTGATACAAAAAGAGGTCAGAAGATAAGAAGAAAGAGAAATTGAACTGAATGACACACTAATCCAAGTTTTCCTATGAAAAGTAAATTTAAACTACACCTATCTACAATCATAGGACCGGTGCTATTGATACTGAACATTCAGACACCCCATTTAGTCAGAAAAAGAGCAGCAAATAGGAGCTTCCCCTGGTTTTCATGTCTCTCTCATACCTAGTAAGACTGAGGATTGCTTTTCCCTTCCCACCACTGCCCAGGACCACTCTCCACACAAGCAGGTTGTTCTGCCTCTCTAAGCAGGTACAAAACTTGGGCTGTCAAGTTTTCTTCCACCAGTTTCTTCATCTGACAGTCTTTCAGCTATGATTCAGCTTCCAGCAGATGAACGCAGATTTGCCTGGAACCTACCTCCTGATTTATAGTATCTGTTGTGGTTTTAAAAAAAAAAAAAAAATTGACAGAATTTGAAACAAAGTTTTCGGAAAGGAGCTGTACGGTGGGACAGCTGATGCTGCTGTCGTTACTCTCCGTGTGAGAGTTTGTGCCTCACTCAGCCTTAGATCATTTTCTTCCACAAAGCTGCACCTAACAATTACTTTTAGTGCCTGTCGCAGAGCTGTCAGACCCGCATCAGCTGTCATGAGGCTGAATTTCACTCCGTCTGTGCCGCATCCCCACGGCCCTGGCTGACAGGCGTCCCGCAGTGTGCACATCTGAGTGTCCCAGCCCGCTTCTCCCCCTGGATCATGCTCATGCTGTGCCCTCTCCCAGGGCTGCCAGGTAATGGGGAAATGCAGGTTGCAGTGAGGCTCAGCAGCACAGGGAAGACAGAGCATCACAGAGGATCTTCTTCCACTCCTAAACCACTCTGTACCAGCTGCCCCGTCCTTCCCCATGGGACTTCTTCCCAGGACTGAACTCACTTGCTACCTCTGCTATGCTAATCAGCAGCATTTCATAATGGCAATGCTCGCCCCAAAAGCAACCCTGCCTCCGGGGCACATGGAGCAGAGGGAAGTGGGTGCTTCTTCAGTTCAGTGCAGATGAGTAAACTGAAATAGAGGGAAGCCCCAGCCATCTTAAACACAGGGAGACCAAAACTTCAGAGCAGAAGCACCTGTTTCATTCACTACATCTTTCTTTTCAAGTTAGGGCCTTCTTGCTCTGAATCCCTTTCACAGCTCTCAGCATTGGCTCGCTCTTACCCACCTTTGTTCCCCCACACTTTGCTCCCTGACCTCAGGGAAATGCGCTGCTGCACAGTAATATCTGGGTGCTTCAGATCCACAGCTCAAGCTGCAGAAAGGAGTTAGAAGAAAGCGTGCTCCCACTGAGCTTGTGCATGACAGACACCACCCCAGAAACACACAGCACCGACCACGTGGGCCATATCCATACCCCAGCTGCTTTCTTGGGAAAGGGAGAAAGAAGTCTTCCCCCATGCAATGCCACTGCTTTCCTGCCCAAGCAGATTTTGCACCCAAGGGAGAGCATCCAGCATGTGTGAGAGATGCCACACATCCAGCCAGAGGTGCACAGTGCTTGTCTTTGCTCCTGTCTCACACTGGCAACCTGTGAGATCCTCTCTAACACTGCCAGGACAAAGCACACAGCCAAGCCTTCCTCTCTGCGTTGTCTTGAGGCTGTATACCATAGTGACATGACAGAATGTATTTTTTAGAAATAATCTGAGCTTTTAAAAAGATCCATGTTAAATGTGCGATGATACCACAGTGAAGAGGATACTCTGAATAAATGCATGTTGTTAAACAGCAGAGTTAAATATTTCTCAGTAACCTTTTCCAATATGTCCAGTACTCCAGTTCTTTGAAAAAACACTAACTACTTTGGTCTTTGAGATTAATGAACATCCTTTTGCAACTCTACAGAAAATATCTGTGGAATAAGTACTTCTTTGCACATAAAATCTTTGGTATCAAGCTCAGCTACACGTATAAAAAACCCTCGCAAACTGTTAGCTTCTCATGCAGATGATGGACCAAAATGACTGTGATGAGCCATGCTCCTAGTGTGACAAAAGTGACTCCTCACTGTCTCAAGAAATAGGTGTTGCACTCTATTTTTCAAGAACAGGTTTCATTTGGCTGCTAACGAGACACAAAGTGAGATATTTTTTTAAAAGACATACAAAATGATATAACGATGCTGCCAGCTTCTTCTCCTTTGTTATATCTACTATAATCTGAAGCCAAGATGCAAAATGATTATTTTTCCTTTTCTTTTTATATATAAGTATATATGCACACACATCATACACAGATACATATACTTAAATATTAGAACATTAAGTACTTAAAAAGAAAAAAAATAGTAAAATCGTATATTTGTCTTCCACAGCACAGATGAACCAAAAGACATGGGCAAGTCATCCGCTAGCCCTCTAAACCTCCCTGCCTTATTCTTCACTAATCTTGGAATTATTTCCCTAAAGCAGCTCAGCTGTTAGAAGAAAAGTCATAATACATTTCCAGATGTAATTGTTATGCAATTATTTCTGTAGTTGTTTGAAATCACAGCAAAGGACCTATTTTCAGCAGTTAGTTACATTTGCTCATGATTTTCTTAAGAAAAGAATGACAACAGCAATAAAAGTCATACTTGTGTTAAATGCTTTCATTGTTCAGATTTTTTTATCCCTTTCAACTGAGAAAAGTAAGACTAGTGTTAGGGAAAACATAGAAGAAAGCAAGATGTTTTCTCTTACTTACTTTTTCTCATTTGTGTGAGTGGGTGTGCAAATTACCTCTCACTCTTCCTTAAATCACATTTTTTTCTCTTCTTTAAATGCAATAGGAAAAACATTAAAATAACTGATGAAAGAGGAGACATCATATTAAATTTTTTTCAAAGTTAAACAAGATTCACATTTGACTTCACATCACAAAGTCTACAACACAGTAAGGATGGAGACAGTTCACGTGGCACAAGCCAGGGTTAGTTCATTATCCACAGCATCACACTGCCTCAAAATGAATTAGGTCTTACGCACTACTTTGAAAAAAAGGATTGGGGTTTGCTGAACCCAATCTTACTTATGCAAAGAAGTGAAAACCACAAGCCAGAAGTATACTGTCCCAACCAAGATAAAACCCTAATCACACTGAAATAGAAGGAATATTTTAGGAGGTATAAAAATACATATAATATGCATAAATACTCATACACATGTGCTCCAGCCCTCTGATTAATTTTGTGGTTCTCCTCTGGACTCTCTCCAACAGGTCCATGTCTTTTTTATGTTGGGGTCCCCAACATAAAAAAGACATGGACCTGTTGGAGAGAGTCCAGAGGAGAACCACAAAATTAATCAGAGGGCTGGAGCACCTCCCCTATGAGGACAGGCTGAGAGAGTTGGGGTTGTTCAGCCTGGAGAAGAGAAGGCTCCGAGGGGACCTAATAGCAGCCTTCCAGTACCTGAAGGGGGCCTACAGGAGAGATGGGGAGGCACTCTTTACCAGGGAGTGTAGTGATAGGACAAGGAGTAATGGGTATAAGCTAAAAGAGGGTAAATTTAGGTTAGACATTAGGAAGAAATTTTTCACTATGAGGGTGGTGAGACACTGGAACAGGTTGCCCAGGGAAGTTGTGGATGCCCCATCCCTGGAGGTGTTCAAGGCCAGGCTGGATGGGGCTTTGGGCAAGCTGGTCTAGTTGAGGGTGTCCCTGCCAATGGCAGGGGGGTTGGAACTTGATGATCTTTAAGGTCCCTTCCAACCCTAATCATTCTATGATTCTATGATTCTATGATTCTATGTATATAATACATATTACATAATATGTACACAATAGATATAATTATATTTAAAGTATATATTATGTATATATTGTATTATAGACTATGTATATAATATAAAACATTAAATATGTTTGTCAGTGAGGTAGGTAAAAAAATGTTTAAAATAGTTGTTAGAGGTTTATTCTCCCACTAATCTGTGACCGTGCGCAGAGACAAAACACGGTGATCAGTGTCTGAACACAGCTAGTGAAGCTTTTAAGACAGTCAAATGCAAGACTGTGTATCCTAGAACACAAAATACATGCTAAACTCAGAGACCTGGATTGCAGAAAACAGACTCTGAAGAAAGATGACTGGAGATAACATGATGAGGGTGCAGTTCAATGTTAGAGAAAATATTCACATTTTGACATATAGGAGGGAATAACGAGGGGGCACAACAAGACCAGATGTACTGTGTGCTGTGAGCTGGAGAGGGCTTCCAAGCCCCAGGTGCAGCAGGGCAATGAGCAGAGGCACAAGATAGCTCTGACCAGCCTAATGTGCACAGTGGGAAGAAACACCACCATGCAGGCATAACTCTCTGAGCTGTGCTACTATTAAGATACTCCTGACTGGGGGACTCTAAAGGACTGAAATCCAGTGCTCAATGGCCAAGCTACAGCATCGTGGTGCTTCCAATAGCAGCTTCCCTGGGGCCAAGTCAGGGTGTTTGTGCAAAAGTACCTGCCCCCGTAGCCTCTGTGCACCAGAATAATAGGGATGATGGTGAAAAAAACCACCCAAAAACACAGAGACTTTGGAGAAAAGTAATATGAATGACCACTAGTTCCTAACCCCTTACATGACTTGAGCCTGGTTTGCTCATATGCAAACAGGCCTGTGAGACCACAACGCTTGTATTTCTCTATATACGCTAGTCTGTGCCCTTGCAGCTCACTTCTCCACTCTTAGCAGTTTAAGACTACAACAAAAGCTGTTTTAAGCTCTAAGGCAGTGGTGCCCAGTGCAGCTGTGTCAGATGGATCTGGAGCAGAACTGGATGGAACAGAAAAAAAAAAAAAAAAAGATAGAACAAATAGAGCAAAAGATTTTATTTTTTTTCTGAAGACAAGCCTTCCCACAAACTTGCATGACTTTACTTTGAGGCTGCCCAATCAAAAAAAAACTTAACTTACAGTTTATTGGACAGCTCAAGGCTCGGAGCTGCAATCCTCAGTTTTGATATGGCAAGAAGAAAAGCATTACCTCTTCTCTAGTGTCTGCTCTCTGGACACAGGGGAGAATTTGTGCAAAGAATATTGGAGGGGAAAAGGTTCATAGCACAAAGTTGTGGCCAAAAATATAACTTCTAGCATAGGTCTTCTGAGGGTGAACCTGAAACAGCAGAATTTCCCCAGGGCTCTGCAGCTGTCCTCCCACTCGGTGACCTTATCCACCAAGCCCTGTGGGGCCACTAACCCACAGCCCTGGGAAGCTGGGCACCAGGCACCCCGAGTCACAACTGGAGCAGGGCCACTGTGCACCATCATGATCCACGAAGGGGTAGGGTAAGTGTGAAGAAAACAAAACAGGAGCTGGGAACACATGTCTCAGTGGCAATGTGCAAGATCTGACAGGTCTGTAAATTCATCAGCATAACTCAAGATCTGGGTGAGTGCTCAACTTTGCTAAGTATTTCATTGCTTATGAGAGGAAGTAAGAATAGGAGGAAAGCTTTGCAGCAGGAGTGACAGTTCATTTGAGCTCCAGGAGCAACTTGCATTTGGGAACTACCATTAGTTTTTTGCTCATTTAAGAGCAAGCCGAGTTCCTGGAGTGCTGTGTTGCTCTGAGACACTAAATCAAGACTAATTTTTTTTCAAAAGGGCTAACCAGCTTCATTGTGAGTGAGCAGAGAAACTGATGGATGAAATTCTGGGCTGGCCAAAGGAACTGTTCCCCTCATGCTCTTGGTCTTCCCCTTCCTGACCTTGGCCTCTCCAGTTACACTCCAGTACTCTGCAGGACTTCTTACTAGCAGCTTCCAGCAGCAGGGACTTGTCCTTTCCTCCAGATGAAGAGATGGATCTGAACTTCAGTGCCAGTCACTGAAAGGCCTTTGTATATGGAGTGGAGGCAGCTATGAAGGGAAACAGAGATGGGAACAGTGCAGCTCTGTAACCATGCAGCCCCATCCCCCACCAGAGCCACACAAGAGGACAGTGTCCTTTCCTTTGCTCCCAGAGGACTGGGACAGGAAAACTGTCAAACCTTTCAAAAACTCTGATCTGCTTTTCAGGTAGTCTGGATCATTCTGGGTGGCTTAAATTCTTTGCTATAAACAATAAAGGAAGAGGATTTTGAACAGTGTCTCAGGTATCGAGCTTGTATTTCTTCTCCACCATCAGCCTGCCAAGCATCTTTGTTAATTGTGATTTTGGCTGGAGTTTCAAGTAAGATTGAGACTACAGGCAACTCTTTTCCAGAGTCCATTCCCTCCATGTGCCACCTTCTCACCAAGCAAGGGCCTATAGAGAGTAAATGCAGAGGTTTTCAATAGAGGATGGAAAGAATGAGGCTACAACTTTTTGTCAGCATCAAGAATACTTTGTAATTCCTGCATAGCTTTAAAATGGCAGGAAAAAGAGAGTGCAAGAAGTTAATTTAAAAAAAAAAGGAGCTAGCTCTCAAAAACCTCATAAAGCTGCCTGCCCAACATGCACTGGAAGAGGTAATCTACAGCATATGCCAGAATTTCCTAATCTTGGTTTGGCTCCACAATATTAGTCCTATTTATAGGCTGCAAAATGAGAACAGACCAGAGTGATTGTTTAGTCTCATATTCTGTGTAAGAGAGATTTTAACATTCCCCTACATTAATTCTTGATCCAAGTCCAAGAGTCAGTTTAGCCAGTCCATTAGTTTTCAGCCTTCTGCAATTTGCATACCCTTAAACTTTCCAATAGGTTTGAAGGTGCTGTATGGGGTTTTCAGACCCAGTGACAATAAACTTGATCTTCTTAGTTACCTTTCTTAAATCCCTTCAGAGTGACCCCTGGAGCATCAGGTGTTCACAAACACATAAAAAAAGCACATATACCATTCAAAAAGTCTCTGGTATTAATTTTAAATAAACGAAACACATTTTTAAATTGAGGAAGCAGAAGCCTCCACAATTTTGAGTAATAAATGACCCTCATGCATAAAAGCTCACCATTTCTCACCCGAATTTCTCTGGTTTCATTTTCCAGACAGCGTATGCTGTGTTTGTTTTCCACCTAGGCTGAAAAACCCTCCATTGCCCTGCTCCTCTCCCGATGTGGACTCTGCAGAGAGTGATCACGTTGCCCTTTCTCCTTCCCTGTGATAAGTTAAATGGCTTAAGCCTCCCCCAGCCACACTACAGGGTGTATTTCCCCACCCATTAATCATTCCCCATTATAATGTAAACAAAACCAAAAGGTATTAAGTACATTCTTTGTATTGCTCTGTTCGTACTTATGTTACCGCCTGGTTTAAAAGATAGTTTTATCTAACTAAGTTATAGATCATTAAGCTGAAAAAAAGTTTGCCCGTTACTGCTGTTTTACCATCTTGCCCCATCTTGTCTCATTAGCAGGAACTGATTGAGCATGAAGGTGTTCCCTGGCTGTCAGTAGATAAAGTAGGTGCTCTTGGCTTTCATCTGTTCTAAATTCTCCTTGTCTCATTATCTTCACAAGGTCAGATTCTTTGACACCAGGACTGCTTGCTTAGCACTCCATTCTAGTAATTACTTGCCTGGCAACCTTAACCATAAGTAGATTGCATGTATATGGCAGCAATGAAAGTATCAGCATACAAGCCAACAGCCATATATCCATATAACACAAATACCATTAGAAATGTGTTCATTCTACTGGTGTAATTGTTATGCTTCTGTGTTATTGCACAGCTGCAAGCACAACATACACATTAAAATGCACGGTTTATGTTACAGCACTGAAACTGAAGTTGCAATTCAGCTCTCTTTTAGGGCCAATCCCATAGCCTTTTCTCCACAAAACTCCTGAATGGCTGGTTCAGAAAAAGTTAAGCTGCACTTCTCTGAATCTTCTTTTACCCCATGTTACAAAGACACAAACCCTTGAAATTATAAAGTTGGTAGAAGAGTTTGGGGAATTTTGAAGGGTGACATCCATTGCTAGTACAAAGACTACTCTCAAATCAGTGCACAGTCTCCTGCAAAATAAATGCTTCCCTTCAAAATGTTTATTGTGAGAAAGCAAAAAAAATGCAGCCTGTGATGGATGCCTTATACAGCTCTCCTTTTTTTCCATTTTGCATTCACGAAATTACTTCCTCTGTGACAAATCTTATCTACACCATTCATCCACAATGGTCAAATTGTATTTGAGTCACTTACTCTGCAAAGTTGTAACAATAATGTATATGTTGTTTATGTTCCAAGAAAATCCATGAAAAGGATAAAAATGTGAATGCCTCACATTTTGGCAGAATGCCTAAACAAAAATACTTTCATACCACTGCAGTTCAAACTCATTTATACCAGATTTAAACATACTTCTTCTGCTAATGAGGTTCATCCTCTGATCACCTCATTCTTCTTAATGTGTCAGCAATACTCAGATTTACGACAAATCTTTCAAATCACCTATTCATTGTGATTTCAAAGGTGGTGGATTATCTAAATAAAAAATCTGTCCATGAGGCACTGAAGATAGGTATCACACTGCACTTACATTGTGCAGTTTATTGATGGTGGTCACATCATCCACATTTCACAGATGGAAAAACTGATGCCCTGAGAAATTAGATGAGTTGGCACTAATCGTGCAGCAAGTTAGAAATAAAAATTAGACCTGCTGCCTCTTAGTTTCATAATCTAATCAGTCTAGTATGTTTTACTTTGACCCCTCTAACATCCACAGCTCCCCTCTCAGGTACAAACCCACATACCCACCTTTTCTGCCGAGGAGTCTTTGGTTTGCTTCCAGTCCTCTCCACAGCTCTCAGCCCTGCCTCCAGGCTCAGAGCATTTCCTACCACCCCCTTCCCTGCTCATCACCTACAGTCACAGAAAATCTGTCCTCAGCTCGTAGCTGTCTTCAGCAATGGGGATCATTCCCTTTTACTGGATGCACTGATGTTGCAGAGCACCGGGTGCAGATCTGTGACAAAGAGCATTGCCTCCTGTCTTGGACGGAAAATATGCAAATTCTCATTACATAGTTCTAAGGACACTAACATATTTAAGGAATTTTTTTACCTTGTGCCTTTTTGTGCAGCTTTTAATATCTAAATAGGGAGGTTTGAATTTTACAAGACAAGGGAGAATTTACTATTATCATCATCACTTAATACTAAAAAGACTAAAATTATTGTACAGGAATGTTTGGCAAACAAGTGAATTATGGCAGGGGAAAGCTGTTTGTCTTTCTTTTCACCAGGAAAAACAGCTCATTGTATTCGCTAACTGGCTTCACTGAGCACAGTAGCCTCAATCCACTGGTTGGTTGAAAGTGGCCAAAGAGCTAGAACGCTAGCACTGAGTCCCAGGCATTTTCTCATCTTCTCACAGTATATAGTTTATAGAAGCTGATAAACAAGCAATGAAAAGAAAGCCATGTATATCTCTATGCTTATCTTGGCTCCAAAAGTGAAGTCCCTGGTACAGCTGGCTGAGTGCAACATGTTCACAAACTCCTGGCAGTTGATCCACCTTCCACTCTGCTCTTTCCCATGGATCCTGGGGCCCTTGCTTCCTTCTGTACTCCACCTCCTTTGGAGAATAACTAGTTTCAAGCCTTCCTCTTTCCCACATGGGAAAAGGGAAAAAAGTGAGTGAAGATTTACAGTAAATGAAGTCAGAAAATGAAAAAAATAATGGGTCAGCATCTTAGATGCTGAAACCAGGATGAAATCTTGACATTTCAGACTGTTTGGGCTTAAAAACTGTGATCTTCATTTTGAGTATAGGAAGCAATATCTCATGAAATGGACCACTAGCCTACAGCTGTTCTGAGGATGACTATGATAGATCAATTCAAGGAGGATGTTTTACCAGTTTTCCAGGACCTCTTTCCCAAACATCAGGGTGTAGAATGAGGCTTTCAGATGGTGCACTGCAGCCTTCCAGCCTGCACCCACCGCCTTCCTTATACCATGGGCAGGATAATGAAATCCTGATGAAAAAAATCAGAATTTCCATGATCACTTAGGAATATGTTTCAATGAGAATTCTGTCTTCTGAATTGCTGAGGCTTCACATTTTTTTGTTACAGAACATAGAACAGAATCATGGAATCATAGAATGGTTTGGGTCAGAAAGGACACTGAAAGATCACCTACTGCACCCCCCTGCCATAGGCAGGGACATATTCTGCTAGATAAGGTTGCTCAAAACCCTATCCAACCTGACCGTGAACAGTTCAAATTATGAGGCATCCACAACCTCTCTGGACAACTTGTTCCTGTGTCTTCCAACCTCATAATAAAAAAATATGTCTTCATCATGTCTAATCTAGATCTTCCCTCTTTCAGTTTAAAACCATTGACCCTTGTCCTGTCACTACAGGCCTTGGTAAAAAGTCTTTCTCCATCTTTCTTATAAGCCTTGTTTAACTTAACAAGGTTTACAGGGTCCCACTTCTCCAGCCTGTCAGTGTCCCTCTGAATGGTATCCCTTCCCTCAAGCATATCAACTTCATCACTCAGCTTGGTGTCATCAGCAAACTTGCTGAGGGTGCACTCGATCCCACTGTCTATATCATTAATAAAGATATTGAACAGTACTTGTCCTGATATGGATCCCTGAAGGACAGCACCTGTAACTGATCTCCATTTGGACATTGAGCCATTGACTCTAACTCTTTAGACATGGCCAGTTCCTTATCCATCAAATGGTCCATCCACCAAAACTGTTTCTTTCCAATTTAGCAACAAGTATGTTGTATGAGACTAAGTCAAAGGCCTTACAGAAGTCAAGATGTTAATATTTAATTTAGAGCCGTGCAAGAGTCCTTGCTAATAGCTAACAAGGTAACAATCTGCTGCTTTCTGCCTCTCAGTCCTTTTAGCCCAGACCTTGTTGTGACACTCTTCCTGAATTACAGTCTCTGTGTCAGTACTGCTCTCCACTCACTATGGGAAGTTCATAGTGTCCCCCTAAACGCATACACTTTACAGATTGAGAGATGATAGACAAATCCAAAGAATAAGTACAGTCTGACAACAACATAAACACAGCTTTCCCTCCATGTCTTAACCCAGTTTTAGGAAAGACAACAGTCAAGCCCATGCTCTAATTCAGTTCCTATTTCCAAGACAGGCCAGAAAAACGAAGCTATTCATGATGTAGATACTGACCCATCAGCAAGTAATGGAATATTAACAACTGAGGTCTTCGATCCTCCCAAAAATTATGGTTTTCATTTGTATGGGTTTTGAATTAGTTCACACTAAAGTTATTGTCACAGACAATGGAGGTACAGATTTACAGAGGAAGAAAGATAAGACTAGGCCTCATGGTGGGAACTTTACACCTCCTGAGCTCACTGATTACCCTTGGTCTCCCATTTCCCTTTGAGAGGTTGGGATCATCTATATTTGTAGTGCAGTGCTGAGTTTGAATGGCTCATTGGCCGTCCAAGGAGAAGGAGACGAGTGCTGATGAACCTCAGTGCTGTGGTCCTAAATACCATCACTAATTTTTCTATGAAAAAAATCTCTATAATCAAATTGAGGGGTTTTTCCTGACCTGAAATGAAAACTGTAAATGTAGATACTGTGAGGGAAAACTGCAAAAATAGTTTATTTCAGAAAAATACACATATTTCAGTCAGATATGTTTCTTTGAGATAAAGGAATAGTATTCTTTCATCAGCTGAACTCTTGCCTATTTCTAGAAAAGACAAACATTCTAACGAGTTCTTCAGTGTCCAAGTTGTACGCAACCTCAAACCAGAGAGTATTAAGAACTAACATGCTTGCATGCCTTCTTCACCACTGCGTCACAGGAAGGCCAGAGCTGTGAAGACCATGGTTTGCTCTAAGTCCAGTGACAGAAACATCAGAAGCCCTGGCAGAACCCTGCTGCAGGAGTCCAGGACCTCTCAGTGCTACACTTGCTCCCTCACCTGCTGTAGAAAGGCTAGGTGGTCGGGCTGCCCTGATATTGCAAACCCTGGAAGCCCTGGGCTTGTCAAATCCATGGTAATCTGAGCAGTAAGGCTGCCACAAAAACTCAGTTCCTGGAAGCCTAGACTTCCACACAGTCTGAGTAAAAACCACTGACATCAACAAAATAAAATTGTTTGCATTAAATGCTTCATGGAGGTGGGATTTTCCAGCAAAATGTTGTTTTATCTGGAAATCTGCAGTCAGCTCTGCCTTGGAGCTGCTGAAGTCGATGGGGTTTGTGCAACACTCAATATTGTGTTGAGGTCAGTGGAAGTTTGTCCCAATGATAATGAAGTGTATACAAAGCGAGAGGTTGCATTAACCTTTCTCATAGTGGTTAAAACTTCGCTCCTACAAAGAGTATCCCCATTAACCTCATGCACCACCAAAGTCCCACCTAGGACGCTTTATCAGACATAAGTGATGCATGAGCTCTCTGGTGGCACTCTGCACAAGGGTCAGTTCATCCCACATAACATTGATAAAGTGTGGCCCTGTATCCCTATGTTTAACCTAGAACTGCAGATCCAGCTACCTCAGCAAATTCCTGAGATGCTGCCTCTGCAGCACATTAAGAGTTTCCCACCAGTACTAAAACCATTGACCCAGCCCAGGTTGTTTTATTTCCTCATTTACCCAGGCAGAAATATTCTGATTTTTTTTTTTGTGAAGGACAGTGTATGACAAGTCTTACTGAGTCTTCTTCAACATAAACATGCAATAATTCTTAAGGTCAAACAAGTACAGATTCTCAGGAATGAATAATTAATAGGGATATACAAAATGTCAGAGCTCAAGTTTCTAGGATTTGCTAAAACACAGACAAATTGGAATCTGACAAAAACAAATTGTGTTTAATAACCCTTAAAGACGTGATCCCTGAAGCATCCTGCAGTACCCAAGTCTCCCCTTGTCCAACTTCTTTCATCTTCATTTGCACCAGACAAAGACTAGTGAAAATAATGTCTGAACTTTAAGTAATAAAATCAGTTACAAAATCACTTACTTTATCACACATTAAATGCTTATTCCAACTCTTGCTTTTTTTAACCTTCATGACTGTTTTTAGTGACTGCAATTTCCAGCTGCACAGAACCACTCCTCCTGAAGTAGCCCAGTGCCAGGGGGGTGGTGCCTTGCAGGCACAAAACAAAGCAGATCTTTTGCCCTCTGCTCTCCAAGGTGAAGCCAAACCTTGTGACTGTGGATGACACACACTAAGCCCCAGTTACCAAGCCAGAGACATGAGATAATATATAGGTTCTAGCTAATTCAGTCAGATGGATTATAGTTGACTTGGAGCAATAGGGTCACATACACATAGACCTTATGGGGGAAATCACAAACCAGTATCTTACTCTTAGTGTGTGTCTCTTATTCCATCTTTAAACCTGTGATATCAGTCTGACATTGACATCAGTCCAACTTTATCATCAGTCCATAAAAACTGAATTACTTCTGAATTATGTCAGTGCTGAATAGGTCTCACTGAAAGTGCAAAATCAGATCATCTACCAATAATGAAACAATGGGAGAAAATTAAATTGTTGCTCTTTATTCCACACTGACCTTCTGGACACTTCTTGATCAGATCCACCCTTCAACTTAGAGCTCTAAAACCAGGAGATTCCATTGAATTACACAGTTGCAGGCAGTGGGCAGTGAATTTGGATATGCCCAGAGTGAAGCCAAGAAATAATGAGGCAGGACTGTTCAGAAGAGGAACCACACACATGAAGTCCTCTGCTTTCAGGAGGAGAAAAAAACACAGTATTAACAAAAAGAATCAATAATTACCTCAACACAGAATCATTCAGAATATGTAAATATGCAGCACACTCAGAATATCCGAATTGTAAGGTGTTTCTCAGCACATAGCATTGTTAGTTGATTAGCTGGGCAGATTCTAGAGAATGTACCACATATTTTTATTGAAGTAGCATAAGTGACAGAGGGGACTCAAGCAGCACCCTGGATGCCAAAATCTCCTCTAGCTGCGAACAGACACAGTTGGTCAGCCAAACAGCCAGCCAGTCAATCACATATACAACCTATTTATATATATAGACAGGAGCAGCCTTAGACCTTGAACTGCAAAATTGGAGGCTCCCAGGCAGAAAGCTCAATGAAATCCTTGGAGACTGAACAAGGCACGGAGCACTGGCTGCTGGTACTCGCTGTCCAATGCCCCACTTCTAAAATGTGATCTGTAATTGTCCACCAAAAACGTTCCCAGTGCAATTTAATTCTCTTCAAAGATTAACTAAAAGTTGAGGAGAAGCACAAAGAAGATACGAGACATGAGGTCTGTGGGCAGGGTATTAACACCTGAGGAGAACATGCTTAAAGAGACAAAGTGCTTCTCCATCAGGCTCTCTCAGGCAGTGTCTATGCCAACAAACAAAACGAGTCTCAGGGCAAAGGCTCAAGGCCATGGTCACCCACCATGTCAGCACACTCCCTGGTGTAGTTTTGGTCTGTGCCAAAGAGCAGCAGCAGCATCCCAGGCTGTGCAGGTATGGCTCAGAGCACAGCACCACACAGACCACCCAGGCGGTGGGCTGGGCATGACCACCCCCTCTTTCAAGAGGGACAAGAGTTTAGGCATGTGGAGGTGAATGTTGCATGCTACTTGGCCTCTCTGCCAGAAGCCTATCCTGGACTATTTTTCAGTAGTAGCAGAGGCATGGCTTAGTCAAGCTGTTGCCAAAAGGTGTGGGTTTTTTCCACATCCTTCTGTTTGCCTTTGCGTGTCAAATTGGCATGAACTCCCACGCTCTGCAGCAACTGTATGTGCAGTGACAAGTCAGCTGTACCCCACAGAGATCTCTCCATACTTAATCTGAAGCCCCAACAGAATCTTTATCCTCAGGCTGCAATAGATTGTTCTAACAGTTTCTCATCAGCTCCTCTCATATAGATGAGACTTTAGACCCATATTTCATGTTTAGCAGTTTCACATTTTTGAAGCAAGAAATCCTTCTCCCTTTTCTTGTTCAAGTGCCAGTTTCATAGCTTCTACACTTCTGAGAGAAAACAAGGAGTACAGTATTTCCACTTTTTCTAGTTGTCCAAAATTATATAGAAACTTGTGCTCCAAAATTAAAAATATTCACATTCTATATAGATAAATAATACTTTTACTTTGCATCTTAGATTACAAGATTTGATTTTTTTACCTAACTCAGGTCATCTTCTTCCATATTGTATACTTGATTCACTATTTTGACATCCAGATAAAGCAAACAAACACATTGGAATAACACAACAGTAAACTTTTTCCATGCTGATTCCAGTCAGTGCTCTCTGATGCAGTTACATTGGTCAGAGATCTTGCAAGGCTG
Organism: Pterocles orientalis; assembly: GCA_011057875.1. Taxonomy (NCBI): domain Eukaryota; kingdom Metazoa; phylum Chordata; class Aves; order Pterocliformes; family Pteroclidae; genus Pterocles; species Pterocles orientalis. Next base: position 863,193 of record WKFP01015041.1, read on the forward strand.
CTAAATTTCAGACACGGATAAAACATTGTTTCCAGGTGTGTGTACAATATAAAGAAACAGACTGACTTCCCCAAGTGACAAAAGTGACAATCTAAAGAAAAAATACAATGTTCCCCCAAAATTTTGTTTTTTTTAACTATTTATAAGTCTGGATATTGTTACTTCTATAAACATCCAGCCCTAGTTGAATTCCTAGTCTCAACAACATCGCAATACAAGAAATTCTATCATCTGTTACCTTTTACTACTATTGAACATTTCACTTCTCAGATCCACAGAACAGACCCTGATTTCTAAACCCATCTTTACCTTTCTAAATTGATTGCCAACACATTTATGACGGAAACTGCCAATATGAAGGCTACATGAAGCCACATTATCACCTCAAAGGTATTAATGTTTTATGTGCACCCTCCCCAGCTATATAAAGGTTTAAAGAATGCTTAGAGGTGCAGATTATGGGACGAGTCTGGGATTTGAACCTTGCTCAGCCTGAACCTGGGCTAACAATCTGTTTAGGGATTAGCCAATTTGCAGTTTAGCGGCTGGGCTAGCCCTAATCACCGCCAGCCATGCCCAGGGGACAGCAGCATTTTCAAGGCAGAGGCAGCCCTGGCCTTCTGGGAGGAAGCTGAGCGCTCCTCTCTGGTAGAGCAAAGGATTAGGAAGCCTTATCGAAAGAAAAAGAGAGATTTGAATCTGAATGGGACCCTGCACAAGCCCCGAGGAGGGGTTAGGGTAGCATCTGAAACCAGGCTTACTCTCCCAAGCCAGGGCTCTTCTCTCTACGCTACCTGGAGGCAGAGGTATGCACAGTACCACACAGGCTTAGGAAAAGATTCACAGTTTCAGTGCCGAAGAGACAAATGGAGAAAGATCTTTGGTATCTGTCCCTGCAGACTAAACATGACGTGTTTCACTTCTTCTCGCCTGTGACTTTACAATGGTCTGATACAAAATTTTATTTCAATTTTTGCAGACCTTTTAACCTCACTTGATTTAGCAAAGCACCAAGGCCTAGCAATCCTGCAGGTGTAGCAAAACTTAAAACCAAGCTAAAATCCTCTCTAAGTACAGTTTATTTAGTTTAACTAATCAGTATAACAGAAAACACCTCTGCTCCACTGTTTAAAGCCCTTTGAGAGCTGGAAATGCCGCCTTCTTTATGGAAGAATTGTCTTCTGATCACTAGCAGCATCCTGGAAAGCTTCCAGACAGTAGCAAGAATTAGTGAGGAGGAAACATGTTATAAGAATGGGCCACAGATGTGAGCGTTCACTCCCCCACGTCAGTGTGCTGATCAATTAAAGGTAGTTAGCAGTTTCCAGACTGGTGTTTTCTTGAACATCTGCAGACCACAAATGCAGCTGCTTCTCATCTTCTCCCTCCCTTAGAACAACTGAGCTGCTGCCACCATCTCATACAAAAATCGGTCATCAAAATGGGTGTAGCATCAACCACCTTAGTCTGAACAGAGTTTTCAAGAATCAGCAACCCGTGTGTTGAGAAGATATTTGCCAAAAGCAGCTTTTAAATGGAATATTTTGACATTGACATTTTGTATAGACGTCCCTCATTCATCGTTGATATACTAAACCAGAAGGAACAGCGTCACCTGTAAAGGTGCAAGCAGACAGATGACCCAAGAATGTTGTGCTTTTGGGAGGCTGACGGACTACTTTTCAAGGCACTATCAGAACTAAATTATCAGTAAGTAGAAAAGCATCTGAATCACGCAGACAGTTTTCACAGTTGCTGGAAGGCATTATATTACTGCCGCCTGTCTTTGTAGTAATGTCAGCCTCATGTGTAAAGCGGGTGGTGAGAGATCTGTTCCCTGGCTCAAAGCACATACAGTGCAATACCATATGCTCCCATCAGAAGCAACCGAGGGTGCTCACAACCAATCAAGATCAATCTCTCAATTAGGCAGATCATAGGGTTCAAACACAAAGGAGAAGTGGTAACTCCCAGTGATGCACTTCTTCTCCTAGCCATGTTGTTTCTGTGTTGGATTATTGCTGAAAGGCTTTGGTAGAAAAAAATGTGTTTCAGGGAGGAGGTGTCACAATATGTCATTTATAAACAGTGAATTATATTTAATCATACACATTTATAATACATCCATGTGGACAGGTGCAGATACATGCAGGCTGCTTGGTCGGTGCTCTCAGATGGCTGGATATGAGCCAGCTCTAATCTCGAAGCTGTTTAGACACAAACCGGTAATATACACAGCCTGTCACCAGGCCTTATTGACTTGAGTGCAGAGCAATGTTAACACAGTTATATAGATCAGAAATGGCTCATGTCTGGCCAGCTCAGAGGATGGGGAGACAAATCTCACAGCTACATTTGCCCTCAGAAGGGTGCACCCCTGAGGGTTCAGGGGTTCGATTCCCCTGAACTCCTCTGACTCTCGAAGGAAGATGCCACCATCTGAGATACAGCCAATGAGGGGGCATTTTCAAACTCAGAATTTAGAATAAAGTATTTGCTGTGAGAATAAATATCTAGATGGGTCTTATCTCCCTCTGAGGTCTGTGGGTATAAATATCTTTATGGGTCTTATCTCCCTTTGAGGTTTGTCTTGAATTTTTACAATGTTCATAGATGTGCTGAAAGGAAAAAAAAAAATACCAGTGTTGCATGTCTTTCAAGCATATGGCTCTCCTTGGAGCCAACAAGGCTTTTGTATGAAAAATGAATATTAAAACAGGGCAAGATTTTAGTATACCAAAGTAAATTTCCTCTAAGACTGTCTACAACAAATAAAAAGAAAAAAAATAAAAGGTGGAAAATCTGTAAGGTGATCAAGCTACTGGTGAGCTTAACTCAAGTCCACAAGCTACCTCAAAGAAAAGATACAAAACAAACCAACAAGCAAACACAAATCCTCCTTAGAGATCACACCAGTCAGCTGGCCAGAAAAAAATGCCAAAGCAACAGTGTGCCTGGTGCCATCTGGCTACTTCTCCTCCCTCCGATGGCTCCCTGCCATATTCCTGACCAGGATATTGGAAGAACCAGATACAGGCCACGTCCAAAAAAATCCTCACAGGTTTTATACTGGGCCCAGTGGATGCTGGAACAGGTTGCTGGGAGTCAATGTTACATAAATGTCATGCAGCGTGAACTTGCCTGAAACAGCTAATAGCTCAATACCAAATCTTAGTATCTTAAAGGCACATTGGGACTTTACAGAAGTAAAAGCAACCCCGCATTCAAGACACTTCAGGCTAACAGGGTCCAGCGTGTAGAAACATGCAGAGTTTTCTCCTCTGTGGCTATTTTTCGTTTCAAACTTCCCTTTCGGATCCAAAACGGGACTGTTGCCTTGAAGAAGACAAGATTTGGGGTCACTTTGCTAGAAACTGATCTTTACCTAAGTTGAAGGAAACCAGGTTGTGATTATCAGACAGTTGTATTTATTTTGCTTGATATAAATGTAATCTAGGGATTGAAAGCAAAACACTACATATTCAGAAGATAATTCACAGTTTTAGATATCAACTGAAAATCAAAATATGCACCATTTGCAGTCAGCAATATTCACAAACCACATGTATGGGGTATGTACAGCTGGTGTAGAATTTAATTTGAATGCTATTTATGTGCTATGCATACTGCATATAAAGCAGACTGTCAACTGTTCACTTCCAAAAAAGGAAACAAAAGATACAAAAATTAAACCTACAAACCCTAGGAACCTCGAGTTTTCAAAACAAGAACAATTGTCAGAATAAGGTTTACACCTAGTTTTAATTTTCAGGTTTTTTAGCCCAACCTTCCACTCATCTGGTGTATTTCTCTAAAATGTAGTGCAGTTAGTAATTGTTTATGTGTGGTTATAAAATTCATATCTCTGAGACACAGGAATGACCCCTGCTCAGTGAATATATATTCCTTGGATTTTTTGAGCTTCTAATATTTTGATACAAATAATTTATATCTGAAATAATTTTTAGTGCTCTTAAAAAGTCTGAGATTTCTAGATCTTTAAGAGAGAAATGTTGTTTATTCATACAACATATACAGTAAAGGCCTTTGCAGTGCAAGTATCCTGACACTGCCCTCATAAATAAGCAAAACACAGGACCTCTAGTTGGAGACTTGCAACTTTACTTCATGTAAAGCTCAGAATGACCTAGGAAAAACTTATGCAATTCACTGTGATTTCAAAAAAAGAGAAAAATAAAACCTGAACCTTTCCTTCCTCCAGTCTCTTTCTCTTTTACCTTCTATACAAGTGTGAAAGAAATTTAGTCCTGTGCAGAGCCAGTACCAGGGTCACCATTACTGAAAGCAGTGGTAAAGATAGTAATAAAAATAGGTGGAAAGGCCTCTATTTAATCTAAAATACATTGGATTGCCTCCTTTAGGGACCTATACAGAGCTTGACAATAATAATAGTGCAGAGCTATGCAATAATAAATTTTACTAGTGTCACATGTGTTACATCTGTGCCAGTATATAAAATAAATCACAGCCATTTGATGACCCTGAGAGTAAAGGGAATAGCATAGTTTACACCTGTGTACCCAACCTCTTCTCAATCCAAAATGAGGTGGCCCATCCATACTGCCTGTTGAGAGTCCTTGCCACCTACCAAGTGATGCTAGACATTCTCTGCAGGAAATCATGTGTCCCATGCAGCATCCTCAAGATTAGAAGGAACTCTGAAGCAGTATGATCATTGTCCCCTGATATTCAAGGAAGTGAACATCCTTTTCACCGCTACTAACAGTAGATATCTAATAAAGTAATAAAAGTATGGGACCAATTTAAGCTAGAATAACAATGTGGTCAGCTGCACTTCAGCTGTCTAACACCCCTGTCCTGCTTTGAAGATAACTCTAAAATTATTCTTTTTATGTCTAAAAAATCCTAGATGGAAAAATGGGTCTTTTTTGACCCAAAAAACTCTTCAGTTGATCTTAAGGAAATTCTACTTTAGCGTAAACACAAATGAAATATACATTTGTAGCCCAGAAAATGAAATTACTTCTTTAAGCAATTATTGAATCTTGGCCTTTCTTTCCTGAAGTGTACATTAATTTGGTAAGTCTCCATAGGAACCCACACTTGTTGGGGAAGATGAGCAGCAGAGTAAAGACTGCTCTTCAGGAGAGCAGACTTCAGCTTATTCAGGCACCTTACAGGTAGGATCCTGTGGGAGGCAGCTCTGAAGGTTAAAGGAGCTCATGAAAGCTGCCAAGTCTTTGAGGGCAGTATCCTGCAAGATCAAGAATGGTTCATGCCAATACTCAAGAAAAAAAAAGTAGGCATTATTAGGGTACAGGCTTGACTAAATAGGGAACGTACAACAGAAGTCCAATGCAAAAAAGCAGTATATGAGAGGTGAAATGAGGGACAGGCTACAAAGTGGAAATGTATAAATGTTGCCTGGGCATGTGGGGATGATATCAGGAAAGCCAAAGCTCACTCCTTCTCAAGGTCAACTAGAAGACCTTCTCAAGGTCAAGGGCAACTAGAAGAGCTCCTACCACTATGTTAGTAGTAGTAAAAGGCTGAACAAGGAAAATGTGAGACCATTTCTGAATGGAGCAGGTGATTTAGTGACAGTGGACACATAGAAGACTGAGGTACTCAATGTCTTTTCTGTTTCAGCTTCCCCCAAAAAAGTCTTCCAAACCTTTTTGTTTAGAAAGTTTAAGACAGAGAACTACCAGCCGTGGTTGAGAATCCAGTCAGTGATTATTAAAAACTACTTGATCCATACAAGCCCAAGGGACTGATCAAGTTGCATCCAAGGGTGCTGGTCAATGTCCTTGCAAGGTGACTCTATCATTTTTTCTAAAGCTGTGGAGACTGAAGAGATCCATGACTTCTGGAGAAAGGCAAGTACTGCGCCCATCATCAAAAAAGGTCAAAAAACCATCCAGGAAACTACAAGCCATCCAGTTGCACTCTAGTCCCTGGGAAAATCATGGAGCAAGTCATCTTGGAAGACATTTCTCAGCACATGAAGAAGAAGATGACTGAGAACAGTCAGCATGGATTTACTAAAGTCCCAACAGACCTGGTCACCTTTTGTGATGAAATGACTGGTGTGGTGATCAATGTGAAAGCTGTGGATGTCATTTACCTCTATTTTAGCAAGGCTTTTGAAACTGCCTCCTGCAATATTCTTATATCCAAATTATGAAGTTTTGGTCTGGACAGTGAACAAGTAGATGTGTGAAAAGCTAATCAATGCTTGAGCAGGTTAATGGGTTGAGCTCTACCTGGAGACCAGTTACAAGTTAAATACTGCAGGATCTGTACCAAGACCTATCCTGTTTAACAACTTTATGAATGTCCTGGAGGAGGCAACGTAAGTAACTCTCATCTTGTTTACAGATACTAAACTGGTGCCTGTCCCTATGCCCGAGAGCAAAGCCAGCATCCAAAGGGACCTAGATAGGCTGAAGGAATAGGCCAACAAGGATTTAATAAAATTTAATAAGGACAAATGCCAAGTCCTGCACCTGGGAAGGAAGATTCCATTGTGGTGATACAGGCTGGAGATGCATTGGCTGTGGAGCAGCTCTGCTGGAATGGACACTAGGGTTTTGGTAGATAGCAAGCCAAACATGAGCCTTCAAAGTGCCCTGGCAAACAAAAAGACAAACAACAGGAGAACTGTATCAACAGCAGCAAGGCTAACAAATCAAGAAGAGTGATTATCCCCCTTTGCTCAGCACTCCTTAGATGGCATGTAGAGTACTGTCTCCAGTTTTGCCCGTCCTGGTACAAGGAAGACAGCGATCAAATGGACCAAGTTCAGCAGAAGGCCAGAAACATGATCAGAAGCTGGAACAATTGCCCTATGAAGAGAAGCCAAGGGACCTGTGCTTTTTCAGCCTGGAGAAGAGGGCATTTCATAGCAGCCTTCCAGAACCTACAGGGAGGTTCTCGAGAAAAGGGTCCCAGGCCTTTATATGTATGCGTGACTTCAGAGCTTGAGCAGGATTTTGGACTGCAAATCTGAACTATTCTGTGATTCTGTGATTCTATTTTGCCATCAACATTCATTTAATATCTAGCCATTACTATTTAATTTTAATGAATATATGTGTAGGGCAAAATTATTCCTGTGGGGTAGACAGAAAACTTGGCAATCCTTTGAATTTGTGTCTCATAATTTCTTTCACAGGACTCACCCTTACAGAATGCAACGGGCTTCCTTCTCACTTCTCCTTGGCTAGAAGTATTTGCCAGCTTCTCAATTTCTTTTTCACAGCAGTCTTCATAGGTTAGGCTTCAGAAGTTTATACACAGGTTTGTTTTCCCCGCACTGCCATTCCAGGTTGGCTGATATCTCTTCAAATTGCACTGAGCAAATGAGGGATTGTCCCAGCCAAAGGGATCGCTTTATCTTTTAATGGTTTGGAGGTTTAGGGACAGAGAGGGATCAGTGAACAAACACAAAGCGTGTCTTTTACTCTATTGTGCATTTTTTTCCACCTTACTCACTCATAAAGTTTAAGTCCTTAGAACAATAAACAACAAAGTATGGAATAGTAAGGTTATGTTATTCACACAGTACACAGGATTAGGGACACCTCATCTGGAAGGCTGCACTCAGGACTGAGATCTGTACTTGGAAAAATATGCTTATTAGGATACAGATTGAAAAAGGTTCAGAAAACAGTTACAATTCATGGTCTGAGAAACCTGCCTTACAACAAGAAAATAACTCAGCTCAATATGGTTTCTCTAAGAAGATACTAGAACTCTGAGAGCCCAGGAAAGATTTCTCTAAGAAATCTGTCCTGTTGAGTAGATAAAGGCATAACAAAGAGAAGGAGTTAGAAATCTGTGTGCAGTTACACGGTTATGACCTCTGGGATCTTGGAGATGTTGTGGGATGGCTCACAGGGCCACAGGGCTGCTTAGGAGTGATACAGGCTCTTCAGATGGGACAGGGCAGGAAGACAGGGAGGAACTGTCACCCTGTTATGTGAAAGGGCAGCTGACATGCATGGAGCTTGGCTGTAGGACAGGTCAGAGCCAGCTGAGATCTTATGGGTCAAGACGAACAGGCAGACCAACATGTGTGCCACTGTAGTAGGTATCTGCTACAAGGGACAGAGTGATAGAGGACATGGAAAAGGCCAAGGTACTCAATGCCATCTTTGGCTCAGTCTTTATCAGTAAGGCCAGTCTTCAGGAATCCCAGGCCCGTGCTACCAGAGGGAAAGTCCAGAGCAAGGAAAACTTACTCCTGGTAGAGGAGGACCAGGTTAGGAATAACTTAAACAAACTGAACATACACAATGGGACCTGAGGTACTGGCTGATTTCATCATGAGTTCACTCATAATTATCTTTGAAAGGTCTTGGCAACTGGGGCAAGTTCCTGAGAAATGGAAGCAAGGAAACGCCACTCCTATCTTAAAGAAGGGCAGGAAGGAAGAGTTGGGGCACTAAAGGCCAGTCAATCTCACCTCAGTCCATAAGAAGATGATGATGAAAATCCTCCTGGAAACCATTTCCAAACAAGAAAATAATGGGGAGTAGTGAGCAGGGATTTATGAACAGGAAGTCGTGCTTAACCAGTCTGATAGCCTTTTATAATGAGATGACTGGCTTGGTGGGTGAGGGGACAGCAGTTGTTGTTGTTTGCCTTGACTTTAGTAAGGCTTTTGACACTGTGTCCCATTATCATCAGCACAGACAAACTGACAAAGTACAAGTTAGGTAAGTGGACAGTGAGATGGGTTGAAAACTGGTTGAACAACTGCGTCCAGAGAGTTGTGATCAGCAACACAAAGTCATTTTGGAGTCAAATCATTGGTGATGTACCACAGAGCTCAACACTGGTGTCAATACTGTATAACCTCTTCATTAATGACCTGGACACTGGAACAGTGTGCACCTCAGCAAGTTTGCAGATGATACAGAACTGTCAGAAGTGTTTTATACACTATATGCTTGTGCTACCATTCAAAGTGACCTGGACAGGCTGGAGAATTGGGCAGAGAGGAACCTCATGAAGTTCAAGAAGGTGAAATGCCAAGTCTTGCTACCTGGAAGGAATAACCACAGGCACCAGTATATTTGGGGGGGTGACCAGCAGGAAAGCATGTCTGCCAAGAAGGACCTTGGGGCCCTGGTGGACAACAAGTTGACCATGAACCCACAGTGCAGCAAAAAAAAGACCAACAGTATCCTGGGCTGCACTAAGAAGAGGTTGCCAGCAGGTCAAAGGAGGTGATCTTTCCCTTCTACTCAGCACTGATGAGGCACATGTGAGGTAATGTGTCCAATTTTGGGCTCCCCACTACAAGAGAGACATGGACTTACTGGAGTGAGTTCAGTGCAGGGCCACAAAGATGATTAAGAGACTCGAGCATCTCTTGTGTGAAGAAATGCTGAAAGTGCTGAGACTGTTCAGCATGGAGAAAGGAAGGCTCAGGGTGAATCTTGTCAACATGTATAAATGTCTGATGGAAAGAAATGAAGAAGAGGGAGTCAGACTCTTCTTAGTAATGCCCACACACAGGACAAAAGGCAACAGGCATAGGTTAAAAATAGGAAATTCCACCTGAATACAAAAAGCACCCTTTTTTTTTTTTTACTGTAAGGCTGATCAACATTGGAATAGTTTGCACAAGGAGGCTACGGAGTCTCCATTTGTGGAGATATTAAGAAGGCAACTGGAAATGATCCTGGGAAACCTGCTATAACAGACCCTGCTTGACCAGTGGGTTTGGACCTGATGGCCTCCAGAGGTTTCTTCCAACTTCCACCATTCTGTGATTCTGTGAAGTTCCAATAGCTGGCAAATGACACTGTATACAATGCATTTAGAACTTGTGTAAAGTGTTAATGGTGAGAGTAACTAGATTTTGATAAAATTTTTCAGTGACTCTGACTGCTTCTCATCAGCTGAAGCCTCTGAATCGAGATAAAATGTCTACTTGAAAGGGTTGCTCCAGCTCACTCAGGAATTAGAATTTATTTCTAACAAGCACAGAAAAATAAATCTGTGGTCTAAGGCAAAAATAAAATCAAAATGCAGAACTTTGGTGATCAGTGTCAAGCTGCTTCTCTTTGCTTCTTGCACTGAACCTACTCCAGCATCCTCATAGACAGATGTAGATTAAATTATTACAATGGTATTTCCTGATTTTAAAATCTATGAGTCGCTGAACACCAGTTCTCTGGTCTGCAATGCATGTTTAAATGTAAGTTTGAGCATATTTGAAGTGTACACGAGAATCCTTGTAGATACAGCAGGTGCATTTAAGTGAACGTGAATTCCCTTTCAAAATGTAGATTAGGGTTGTATTGTAAAAAAGTTTTGTATACAAGAATTTCAGAAGAGTTGACAAATTCACTGTTTTCTGCAATCTGTGAAATACTGGAAAAGTTCAAGACAATTAAAAGTAAGGTAATATCAAGCCCACATCTTAAACCAAATTGCTGAGTTGATTGTAAATCTGTCAGCTTGACAAAGAAAGAAGGCTGGTTTTATTAAGGGAAAAAAATGACCAATGAGCTGAACACCATTCCAGGTGCAATTTCAGGGCTACTGAAATCTTTGGATACATAGAGAGGGAATATCAAGTAGGGGTTCCAGTATAAGTTGGGTACTGACCTGTTGGAGAGCAGTGTAGGGGAGAGGGACCTGGGGGTCCTGGTGGACAGCAGGATGACCATGAGCCAGCACTGTGCCCTCGTGGCCAAGAAGGCCAATGGCATCCTGGGGTGTATCAGAAGGGGGGTGGTCCGCAGGTCAAGAGAGGTTCTCCTCC